>ML871767.1:19865-31271 GCA_009831015.1 Picea engelmannii
ATTTGTTTACCTTTGCATCGATTGGTTTCCACTTGGACATATAACATTCTCATCAAGGGAATCATATAAATTAATTACTTGACATCAACCAATGACATCAATCAAACCAAACCATTTACATCAATGACATATGATCCAACAATATCCCAAGTAATCAAACCATTGGCATCAATGACAAACCATTGGCATCAATGACAAACCATTGGCATCAATGACAACATGATCCAACACCGATAGGGAAATAGAAGAACCATTTAGAGTTCTTCGGGCCATGAGAGAGGAAAGATCCTGTGAGCACACGAACCGTCTGACCTACGGGTTTGAGAGGTAGCGGGCGTGTGCATCAGCTAGGTATCAGAGCCCAGAAAGTTTCTTTGTTTTCTATAGCAGATAAAGAGAATTCACCATGCCGCCAAGGAGAAGGGACATGCAGACACCCGATCTAGAGGATAGGGAAATGTCGAGAAGAAGAGGCAGGGAGATGACAGATCCGGCGATGGAGAGAGAAATGCGTGATCTATGAGGTAGACTCGAAGACATGGAGACAACGCAAAGATGCACAGTCGGTGTGGGGGATCTCAGTGATTCTGAAAGTGAAGTTGAGGCCGAACGTGAAGAAGAAGTTGCAGTTGAAGATGCATCAAATGAGCGTTTGATCAGAGCTATTGCAAGGATGGGTGCAAGAGCAAAGATGGACATTCTAGTTTATGAGGGAAATCTAGATGCAAAGGAGATTTTAGACTGGATTATAGCTCTAGACACATACTTTGACTATGAAGATGTCGAAGAGGACAAGAAATTCAAGCATGCTGTCATGAGATTGAAAGGACATGCAACATTGTGGTGGGATGAACTACAAGCTGACAGACGCTATAAGGGCAAGAAGAATATCAAGAGCTGGGATAGAATGATTGTGAAGTTGAAGGAAAAATTCATCCCCAGGGACTATCAAATTACTCTGTTCAGGAGGATGCAGAACCTGAGACAAAAGCTTATGTCAGTGAAAGAATACACTGAGGAATTCTATAAGCTGAACATCAGAGCAGGTCATCGGGAGAACGATGATGAAAAGGTTGCCAGATATATGAATGGCCTGAGATATGATATCCAGGATGAAATGAGCATGGTAACCATCCGAACGGTGGAAGATGCTTATTAGATGGCTCTGAAAGCAGAAGAGAAGATGAGCCAAAAGACGAGTCAGAGGGGCCTAGGCAGAAGTCAGCCCAGAGGCAAATCAGTTGCCCAGGATAAATACCAGAAGCCTAAGGAGGATTGGAAGAAACCTCAGACTCAAACTGAGAGAGGTGGAACCTCACAGAGAGGGCAGCATACTGAGCAGAGAGGAGATTATGCAGATAACAACACTTTTCCTCGTACTAGAGGTAGAGGAAGAGGAAGAGGTGGAGTAATAACATGCTTCACATGTGGAAAGAATGGGCACAAGTCTTATGAGTTTCCAAATAAGAAGAAAGAGAGTGGAGAAGCTCACATCACCGAAGCACAGAGGTGGGATGTTGAGGTAGAAGACGCTGAAGGCGGAAGATCGTTGATGATGCGAAAAGTCCTTTTGACACCCGAAAAGGAGGTGGAGAGTTCAGTCCAAAGGACCAGACTTTTCAGGACTACTTGCAAGACCAAGGACAAGGTATGCAAGGTCATTGTAGACAGTGGTATCACGGATAATCTCGTTTCTATAGAGATGGTAGAGAAGCTGGAGCTGGAGACGACTGATCATCCAAGCCCATACAGATTTTCATGGCTATAGAAAGGAAATCAGGTAACTGTCACTAAACAATGTTTAGTTGAATTCAAGATAGGAGGATATAATGATAATATATTATGTGATGTCATTCCTATGGATGTTTGTCATCTATTGCTGGGTAGACCATGGAAATATGACAGAAATGTGATTCATGATGGGAGAATGAACACATACACCCTGGAAAAGAATGGGAGGACACACATGTTGCTTCCAATTAAGGATAAGGAGGTGAGGCCGGAGGTAAGAAACATTGTACTTCTCATGAGTGGGAAGGAACTTCCTATAGAGGTTAAGAAGAAGGAAGATCCACAATTCTTTGTGGTCAGGAAGCCGAGAATTGTTCTGACTAGCACAAGGGTGGATGATTTACAAGAGGAAGTTCAGGAACTGTTGGAAGAATTCGCTGACATTATAGTGGACAAATTACCTGGTTCATTGCCACCGATCAGAAGAGTGAGTCATCATATTGATCTCATACCAGGAGCCAGTTTTCTGAACAAATCCGCATATAGATTGACGCCGTAGGAGAATGAGGAGGTTAAGAGGCAATTCCAGGAATTGTTGGACAAAGGTTTGGTCAGGGAAATCTTGAGTCCACGTGTTGTTCCAACAGTACTCAGTCCGAAGAAAGACGGAGGCTGGAAGATGTGTACTGACTCAAGGGCGATTAATAAGATAACCATCAGGTATAGATTTCCATTGCCGAGGATGGATGATCTGATGGATTGCTTGAGTGGAGCAAAATATTTTTCAAAGATTGATTTGAAAAGTGGTTATCACCAAATCCGCATGAGAGAAGGCGATGAATGGAAGACAACATTGAAAACAAATGAAGGGTTGTATGAATGGTTTGTTATGCTATTTGGCTTAATAAATGAGCTAAGTACCTTCATGAGGCTGATGAATGAAGTCCTGAGGGAGTTCATCGCGAAGTTTTTCATTGTGTACTTGGATGACATATTGGTTTACAGTAAGACAATGGCAGAGCATCTGAAGCATTTGGCTATAGTGATGCAGGAATTGCAACAGGAGAAGCTGTTGATAAACATGAAGAAGTCCTCATTCATGAAGACAGAACTCATTTACTTGGGATTTGTTATTTCAGCAAATGAGTTGAGGATGGACCCAGATAAGGTAGAAGTGATCAAGAATTGGCCATCACCGAGAAATATCTTTGAGGTGAGAAGTTTTCACAGATTGGCTAGTTTCTACCAAAAGTTCATTAGGAATTTCAGTGGAATTAGCGTAGCGATGATGGATACAGTGAAGAAAAGACACAAGTATTTTCACTGGACTGAAGAGGCTGAGAAGATTTTTAATCTGTTGAAGAGGAAGATCACGGAACAACCGGTTTTCATGTTGCCGGATTTTTGAAAGACATTTCAGGTGAAATGCGATGCAAGCAGATTTGCAATCGGGACAGTCTTGAGTCAGGAAGACAGGCCGATAGCATACTTCAGTGAGAAGATGAATGAGGTGAAAGTAAAATACTCCACTTATGATAAGGAGTTCTATGCTATCATCCAGGCATTAAAGAAATGGAGGCATTACTTAATCCCGAAAGATTTTGTCTTATACAGTGACAATCATGCACTGCAATTTGTGACTCAACAAGATAAGTTGAATCAGAAACATGTCAAATGGATTGAGTATATGCAGAATTTTACATTTGTGATTAAACATATTTCTGGTACTGCTAACAAAGTGGCTGATGCTTTAAGCAGGAAGTGTTTGTTGTTGTAGGAGTTCAGAGTCAAAACGTTGGGGTTTGATGATCTTAGGAACATGTACGTTGATGATCAAGACTTCAGGGAGGCGTATGAAGTAGCTAAGAATCCAATTCTCAGGGACAGAAGCCAATGGATGGACTACATGATCCAGGAGGGATTACTGTTTAGAGGTAATCAACTGTGTATTCCGAAATGCTCCATGAGGGAGAACTTGCTAAAGGAGAAACACAGTGGAGGATTGGCAGGGCACTTTGGTCACGACAAGACGTTCACAAAGATGAATGAGTCGTATTTTTTGCCGGGAATGCGAGCAGATGTCAAGAGATTTGTCAACAAATGCATAATTTTCCAGCATTCGAAGGGGAGGAAACAGAATGCGGGGTTCTATCAACCATTGCCCATACCAGAAAGGTCGTGGGATGCAATTAGCATGGATTTTGTATTGGGGTTGCCAAGAACACAAAGAGGTTGTGATTCAATATTTGTGGTGGTGAATAGATTTTCCAAGATGGCACACTTCATTCCATGTTAGAAAACCAGTGACACAACTCACATTGTGAACCTGTTTTTCAAAGAGGTCATTCGACTTCATGGGTTGCGGAAGAGTATAGTTTCGGATCGAGATACGAAATTCATAGGGAATTTTTGGAGGACCTTATGCAAGAAGCTGGGAACTAACTTGTCATTTATTTCAACTTATCATCCTCAGACAGATGGACAGACAAAAGTGGTGAACAAAAGTCTGGGAGACTTACTGAGAATCTTGGTGACAGAACACCACTGCCAGTGGGATAACGTATTACCGTGGGCAGAGTTTGCGTATAACGACTCAGTCAACAGGAGCACAAGGAAGATCCCATTTCAGATTGTCTATGGCATGCAACCGAGAGGGATTTCTGAACTGAGGGATTCAGAACAGGCTGCGACTAGGAGTGCTAGTGTAGAAGAATTCAGAGAGGCGATGAAAGAACTTCACAACCAGGTGAAGGAGAAACTACTAAATTCAAGCCAGGAGTATAAGCACAGAGCAGATCAGCATAGAAGACAACTTCAGTTTGAGGTTGGTGATTTGATTCTCGCACATTTAAGGAAGGAAAGGTTCCCGAGAGGAACATATAATAAGTTGAAAATGAAGAAAATCAGGCCATGTAGGGTCTTGAAGAAATTTGAGGCGAATGATTACGAGATTGAATTACCCGATGGGATCGGAATTTCTCCGATATTCAATATCTCGGTTTTGTACCCATATAGAGCTGAGGAAACAAAGACTGGGAATGAGAAGCCAGTGATCCAGTGGCGAAAACAGATGCCAGTTGTAGAGAATCCACAGATGGAGTACATACTGGATAAACGAGTGAGTAAGAGGACCAAGCGGAAAGAATACTTTGAGTATCTGGTCAAATGGAAGAATCATCTAGTTGAAGATGCCAGCTGGGAGACTGAAGCAGAGATCCAGAAGCATGGACAGACCATGTACAAGCTCATGGATAGGAGCCCATGAAAATTTTCAAGCGAGGGAGTATGATGCAAGAGCATCGCCAACATCAAGCGAGCCAGCGCAGAAGCGAAGGACAGCTGGATAAGCCAACACAAATTTTGAAATTACTTTGAAGTTGTTGCGCAATCTTAAATGAAGTCATTAAAGAAGAAGCGCACTTGAAAATGTAAATGGACCTTGACCAATTTACTCTCGTCCTTAGTAGGTAGAAGGCATTTAAAATAGTTAATGCAGGTAGATAGAATTCAATTCTAGATTAGACAGTTTTAGAATGCAAGAGGGAAACGGGATATAGACACCCTCATTGTGTATTGTAACATTATTATTGAAGAGGAAGAAGAGTGAGAGCATGCATAGAGCTGTGTAGGAACACCCATGTACAGATATTTGAATTAATAGCAGAGTTTGATTCAAATTCATGGTTTCGTGTTTGTTCTCTGTATATTGATGCTAAATGATATGCTCATGAATGTTTGCTTCCTGTTATACATTTCCTTTGTATGTTGTGTATATGATTTCATGTTTAAGTTTGAAGTCTGAGAGGAAGAAGGAATGAGTATCAATTGTTTCTCTATCTGAACAAGGATTCCTGCAAGGAGTGCAGTCGAATTGTCCGCAAGGAGTGCGTTGACAGAGGTTTCAGACAGGGTAGCTTTTGTTCTCATTCACCCAAAAGTGAAGATAGACACAGGAGCCATGAAAGGAGTGTGCAGGCCAAGTGAAGTTTAGGGTTGTGAACCTGAGCAAGATTTGAAGGACTGCTGCTACAGGTGTGCGCAGAGTCGAAAGGATTCAAGCACTTGAAGTGTTTGAAGGTTGCCGCAATGAGTGCGTGCAAGAGTCTTTTCTAAGGCTCAATTTTATAAGAAATCTTAGGAAGGATAAGGCCTTTGAAGCTGCTGAAGAAAGCACGACATAAGTTGTACCTGGAAGATTCAAGAAGGCGTCGTAAGTTTTCCGGAGGTGGACGAGTTCAGCAGAAGAACACTTAGTCATTTCGTAGATTCCTCAAGGAGGAACGGACGGTCAGTATTCTTCGAGGAGGATTCGCGAACTCCCGTGAGCCGTTAGATCTCACAGAGGTGCAGGGGAGATATGGTGAAGTATTCCCAAAAAGGTTCAAAGATCAGAAGGGGCAGGGTTGTAGATCCGAGCCACAAGGGCCGTCAGATTTACGTGTGAATTCACATATCGGGGTTTCGTAGGTTGAAACTCCGTAACATTGCAACGGGAATTGTGAAATCGTGATACGTGATATCTCGACGAGTAAAGGAACAGTGTGGGGCCATTGGAGTCGATCAGTGGACAGGTGGCACGCCTTATCGGGGTTTCGCAGCGAAAAACCCCGAAACATATGCACCAGGATTCGCGATATTGTGAACTCTGAAATGCCAATGAAGTGGAGGACCATTGAATAATCAAGCTCGTGCGTGTGTCGGAGTTTCAGCATATCAGGAATCAGGGGTTGGTAAAACAAGTTGCTTGACATCGCGAGTGATGAAATCACGATAAAGAAAACCCTGATAGGAAAAGGTCAGCGTTGACTGTGTCAGGATTCGAGGATTCAAGAGTCCAACACTCGACCACTAACCTCGCGAAGTCGCGAAGTCCGATCTCCCGATTGTAAAAAGGAGATCCCATGGAGGTTTTGTGTGGGTGCAGAATTCCCGATAGGGAAATAGAAGAACCATTTAGAGTTCTTCGGGCTGTGAGAGATGAAAGATCCTTTGAGCACGTGAATTGTCCGACTTGCGGGTTTGAGAGGTAGCGGGTGTGTGCATCAGATAAATTCCTTTCAAAAGAAGACTGAATAGAGTAGGGCAAAAAGAGGAAAAAACACACAAAAAAGCAGATTGGTGCCCCTGTTCTCAAAGAGGCAGAGCACCGGTCAAGAGAATGGTGCTCCCTAGGAGGATTATGGGAGTGCAAGTCAAGCTAATGGAACTCTGTATGTAGTGAAAGGGAGTTCCGGTCAGGATAATGATGCCATGGTGTCAACTACAGGGAAGTGCCAATTTCTAAAAATCTCAAAAATGACTTCCATAAGCTCATATTTAGCAGAGATTCAATTAATGGCTCTGTAAACTCTTCAATGAGGAAGAGGGAAGGGGAAATAGATCAAAAAGAAGAATAAAAAAAACAATTTCTAATCACAATCAAAGGATTCTGTAACACCCTGGGTTTCAAGCCCCATATTAAATAATGTATTTTGTTAATCCATGAAAGGCCAGAGTGGCCAAACAATTGAAAGAGGCCAGTGTGCCTAGGAAATGTAATTTTTTTTATCATTATTATTAATGAATAGATCATTGGTTGCTAGAAGGACAAGGACAAGAGTTATAGGGGGATATTATTCCAAAATAGAGGGGGATTGAGGGGCTAAGTATTTATTTTATACTTTATTTACCCTCTTTTTTTTAATGGAGAATAACAATTACATGATCTTCTTGGGGGGGAGGCCAAGTGGTTCCTTAATTCCAAGAATTATATAAACTCATCCTTGGTCTATTTGGGGGGTTCTCGTTCTTTTTCTTTTGGTTGTGTCTTGTTCACTCACTCATTCACTCACTCACTCAATTTCTCACTATTCACACCTTTCCTTCCGTTCTCACTCCATTCATTCTTTCACCCACTTGCCTTTCCTCATTTAAGGCCTGCATGTATGAGATGATTTGGCCTGTGTTCAGTTTTTCTCACAGTTGTGATTACTGAGAGTCCCATCATGGATATTCTAGACCAGCTTCATTGGACCCCTGGAAGGAGATGGATAACTTGAGGGATTTCATTTTAGAGAATGGGGTCCATTCTCTTGTGTTGTGAAGGCTAGGTAGAAGAGAGCTGGTGTACTTGGATTGTTGTGGGTGATGAAAATCCTGTGAGAACGTGAGTGCTGACTAGTTTGGGAAGCCAAGTGACACACTTGAACCATCGATGTGGATTCGTATCCTTGGCTTGGGGGTGACACTGCTGTTGAGACTTGGAACAATAGTGTTTATGGTTGGGTGAAACATCCTTGGTCTACAACCAATTGGTGGTTCATTTTATTAAAGATAAGTGATCTCAGTTATGGTTTTGTTTTCTTGTGTATTTTATTCCGCTGTGTATTTACTTATATATGAAATTTGTATCTGTAATATGCATTCTTGTTGGTTATTGTTGTGCATGACATATGTCTCATTTATTTATGTCATAACATGAATCTTGATCTATACATGTTATTACAACATGCTTCTTTATTAATTAAAAGTTAGATCAGAAGTCGAAACAAGTCCAAAGGTGGGCTTGAAGTGGTGTAGCCCGACGTGGGGGTGGACTGATATGCTACAGATTGGTATCAGATTTTCTGGTTGAAACACCAAGCCAGTATGGGATAGATATTTTGGTTAGATTCGCATGGTTGAGTTTGATTATGAAATTGAAATTGTAAATATCAGGAGGAATGGCGTTGCAAATTCCACGTAGAAGCTAGAGCGTCAGAGATCCTTTATAAGGGATCATGGGATCGTGATCGTCCCTTTCAAATTTGGGAACAATCACCACTATGGGATCAAGGGAGATATGGATCATTGGATCAGAGGTCAGGTGAACAGGGGCTTTCTAATAAAGGAGAAACCAGAGGAACTGAAATATTAAGTCACAATTTTCAGATCAAGCTGGTCGATTGAAGTCGTCGATCGAAGCCAAGTGGGAATGGAAACAAAACTACGAACTTCACCACTTCAGAGTTCTTTGTATGTAGGCAAGCCTAAACTGCTGAAGTATGGAGTTGCAAAGTCCCGTCATCTATCTGATCGGATAGGAGGTGTGGGGAAATATTCGTCATTGATCATGGTCACCCGACGTTGACTTATTTGGGATATTTCACTACGGGAGTTTTAAACATTTTTTAATATCTACAACGGGGATATTAGAGCATTGAAGTCCCAGAATTCCCGTCGATCGTTAGATCGAGGGAAGGACTTCAGGAGCATTGTAGGCTATCATATCTAGTAGTGGTGGAGGGTTGGTGAAGTTCAAACTTTGGAACTTTGCCACTCTAACGATTTATAGGTATGTTGTAGATCAAAGCCCTAAAGTGCCAAATTCACAAAAATTTTAAGCCGTGAAGTTACACGGGCTGTTAGATATGAAGTAGAGATTGTGGATCATCCATGTGGTTGATGATGTGGCTTATGCCATGTAGTAGGGGTGTCATTTAAGGACATGTATCACCCAGATTTGGTACCTTTTGGACCCTGATCTATTTGTTTTTGGGTGACACATGGCACATTTTCCACAGGTCCACCTCACCCTAGGTGACATTAGCGTGACGTTTCATCTCCGATAGTTTATGACTCTGGAGGTGTCCAAGATCAAAGTTGCGAAGGAACACAAACCATCGATCTGAGATCCCCTCGGGACCTTTCTCGATCATTTGATCAAGAAGAGGGAGGATGGGAGAGCACTTTGGTGGATTTTCACTATGAGGAAGTGGTAGACTCAAGAATATAAATATTCCAGAGCCCCGGAGCGTCGAAATTCTGAATTGTGTAAGGACCATCCATCACAACACTTGATTAAGTCTCGATCATCCGATTAAACTATGGATGAACAGTGTAAGTACTTCGGTATATTGCCACTCTAGGGAAGTGGAAGACTCGAGAAGGGAAATATTCCAGAGCCCCAGAGTGCCGAATTTTTGAATTGGTTGAGATTCGTCTATCTCAACGACTGGTTAGGTCATAACCGTCGATCTCGTTGAAGCCTCTAGATGGGGGTGGGACCATCCATTTGAAATGAGATTAAGTCTCAATCGTCCTTTTTTTCTAGTGCAATGATTGATGGGTTTGGTGAATCATAATTATGGGGGAAAAAAAAGTTGACAAGGGAGAATAGACAAAGGGAGAAGTCTAGAGGACTTGGTCCTAGCGTCAGTCTCATGATAAGGTAAAGGGATCAATTCGAGGCGAAAAAGGATTCGGAAGTGGCTAATCCCTCAGACATTATGTACGAACAAGCTCCTGTGTATAAGAATATAGAGGAAGGTGCTAAAGAACGAATAAGCCCATGGTTTCGAGCCATGGTCTCATAGAAAGTGGGTTGAACAAAGTTCCTGTGAAGAATTTGAATTCTATACCAACTAAAATATAACACAAAAGTGTTATAATATGGAGAATGATATTATGTTCTTCATGAATTGAGAAGAAAAAGGACCTGTAGCATTGTTCGCTATTTTTCCTAATATGCATAATTCTAACAAAATGGTTGCTTACAAATTTTTTAGAATTAAGGGGTTTAAACATATCAATTCATAATTTTTATTAAAGAAATCGAAGAAGGAGAAGGATCTTCCAGCCATGATAAAGAGGCCAAATGTCAGAATATCAGAGTTGGTAATGCAAAGATAGAATCCAACGGACACAAGGCCATAGGGGAGAAAGAAACATTGATAGACTCTGTGAGAAGCTTGAAAATAGAAGTGCAGAGTTACAAAGTAGACAATGAAAGACTGGTAAGAGAAAAAAATAAAAAAAATTATCAGGTGATGCAAACCTTAAATCAGTTGCAGAGGCAAATAAAGAATGGATCAAACTCAAAACAAGAGGAAGAGGGAAGATGTCATGAAAGAATACATTACGGAAACAAAAATGGTTATTCAATAAGTGTTAGAAGAACTCATAAACATCACTCACCTCCCTATTCAACAAGAAAATTTTATGCATCTGAAGATTCCATAAGTAGTACAGAGGTGTCTCCTGTTAGGCACCAAAGAAGAAGGAAGGAATTGAAAATTTTGCAAGGAGATTTGAGGAGCCTTAAGCCACCATCCTTTGATGGTGAAAGAGGAAGGGAAGATGATGTTGAAGCATGGTTTCTAGGACTTAGGAGGTATTTTCAATTTCATAACTACTCCTCAAACCTAGAATCCATAATTTCCACTTCCCATTTACATGGGAAAGTTGTTTTGTGGTGGGAACAACTGAAGCAAGTTGAGAAAATTAATGAGAATATGATCACTTTTAAGAAGTTCAAGAAATATTTTCAGAAGGAGTACCTTTGAGAGAACTTCTATGAAAACAAAATGCAGGATTTCTTTGAACTTAGGATGGGCAGCATGACCATGGAAGAGTATGAAAAGAAGTTCGTAGGGATGCTAAAATATGTGGGGTTTATAAAATATGATAAGGTGAAAGTACAAAGGTTTTTGAGTGGATTTCCATCCTTTTATAAAGAGAATATTCAATATGATGAACCTATGATAAGAACCAAATATCAATATAGCATAGAAAAACCTCAGAATAAGTACTCAATTCCTTGAAAAAGAGAGAAATTCAGATGATAAGCCTCTTCGAGGGGGCAACCTCCTTATGCCCACATAAATGTACAATTCCAAGATGATTCCAAATGAAAATGTATCCTTGGTATATATAGGA
>WSFP011450542.1:0-19765 GCA_009831015.1 Picea engelmannii
AATAGTATTATCTAAAAATATATCATAACTCATACCATTACCCATCAAACAAACTTGGGTCCATTACCCAAACCTGGTGTCTCCAACTTCTCATGGCCATAACTCTCTAACTGTGAGGAATTATGTGACGTTCCACATACCACCGGAAATGAAATGACAAGAACTATACATCTAGGATATTTTCTCTGACAAAATCACTTTCCTTCATCTCATTATTCCATAATTAAGCATGGGTTCTATTACTCCACAAAGCGTCTTCCCGTGAGGGCTTTCACCATAAGGGGGCCACTTTGGAGTTCATCCATATTTACTTCTTATCAGCCATGACAAAACAATAATGAGTCATATTTACATCAAACAATATCGGGTCCATTACCCAAGCCTTTGTGCTACGGGTCTGTGTTCAAGGGTTGGCATCAATGACAACCAACCTTAATCAACAACCATCACTTTGATACCAATTGAAGAAATTGAGCATAAGAATATTAGGACAAGAATATTGGCGAAAAAGGACCCAAGCCATAATTATCAACATTGTATTCATCTTAATGATACAAATATATAATGTAATAATGAAACCACCTCAATTGTTCTCACATCGAAACCTCATCAGGAGATAAGGTCAAATGAGGAAATATAAGAATCTAGAAACACACTTCGGATAACAGTGGTATCCTAGCATGTGAAATATACAAAGGTGGTATACTAAGACTTAATGATTGTATATGAGAAAGAGGCTAACAATATTCCATTATTTTAAGGACTGATAAATGCAGATGTTATAGATAAATGGTTGAATCTGCTTGAAGGATATTTTTCGATCCATAATTTTTTCGATAGGGAAAAGATCAATTTTTTACTCCTCAAGGCCGTTCCCCATGTGAAATACTGGTTGGATACTTACTCCGAGCAAAGGATCCTAGAGGAATATGCAATTTTTGTGGTGGCCCCTACATGGGATTCCTTCTGGGACTCCATTAAAGAACAATACTACCCTGTTGGAGGCTACGAGGACCAGTACACCAGATGGACCACCCTACTTCAAGAAAGGGACCAAACAATACCAGACTTCACCAATATCTTCCATACCCTATGCACCAAATTGGGTATCAAATATTCTGAGCGTCATCTGGTACTCAAATAAAGTGATTGTTTGCATCAATACATTCAAACAAAAATGGAGTGCCTGGACATCGTCTTGTTGGGCATGGCTTATAGATACACTGTCAAGATCAAGCATAAATTTAAGCAGAAATGGCGAGAGTTTGGATCTGCAAACCCCTCATAGACAAAAGAGGGAAAAGGAAGCTCGAACCCACACAACAAAGGACCAAGTCAAGATTTCCACCCTCAGGACAATCCGTCTAAGCCGCAACATGAGAAGGGAAATGAAAAGATGAAGAAGGACACATAAAAGTGGTGTCAGTACCATAAAATTCCTTGGCACAACACTAACGAATGCTTCTCCAAGAAGTCCCTCATGGCTAAGATGAATCCTTCTGAGTCATAGGATGATTCAGATTCTGAGTCAAATCATGAAGGAGGGAAGCCAATTATTGATGTTGAACCCAACCCCATGGTCGCTACCACCAAATTCCGGCCAAGCGAGCCAAAAGAACCAGAGGAAGGGGAACGCCTCTTTCACTTGCAGATGTGGGTCAAGGGGTCTCCGATTTATTTCATTGTTGATAGAGGTAGTCAGAAGAACCTAATTTCGACAGAGGTCATCAAGTGGTTGGGCCTACCAACAACACCTCACCCATAACCCTACACCATCGGCTAGCTTCGTTAAGGAAGAGATATTCGTGTCAGCCAACAATGCCATCTTCCCTACAACATCAAGCCTTTCAAAAATGAGGTACTGTGTGATATTTCTCCCCTTAAAGTTTGTAATCTTCTTTTAGGAAAACCATATTTTTGGAAGCATAATGATGTGTATGAATCTAGACCCCGAAGTGTTATTATTACTTTGGGTAGACAATTGTACAGGATCACGGAGGCGACACCGCCTATTGTTATTTCTTTAATCTCTGCCAAGCAATGCAGTAAGTTCATTTCACAGATCAGGAAGTTCATCTTCTTTGTGATCCTTGCTCATAGTAAGAAGAAGGTCACTACCACATCCATGGCCTCTACAAAACGTCTCTCTTTGCATCAGAAGCAAGTGGATGGGATCATGGAAGAATACAGATACATCTTCCCCTCACCTACAGGGGTACAGACACACTGCCAAGTCAAGCATCCCATTGATCTGACCCCTGACGAACCTCTACCTAATGGGCCATTCTATCGGTGCTCACTAATGGAGAATGAAAAAATTATACATTAGATCCAAGAGCTTCTTCAAAAGGGGAACATCAAACCCAAATCCTCCCCTTGCGGAAGCCCGATTGTACTGGTGCAGAAGAAGGACAGAACTTGGAGACTCTGCATTGATTATAGATATTTAAAAAAAATCATAGTCAAGAACCCCTACCCCATTCCTAGGATTTATGACCTTCTTGACCAACTCAAGGGGGGAAATTTCTTCAGCAAGATTGACCCGACATCTAGCTACCACCAGGTTCCCATCGAACCAACTAATGTCTCGAGGACAACCTTCAAGTCTAAAGAAGGTCTCTACGAATGGCTAGTCACGCCCTTTGGCCTAACAAATGAACCAACCACTTTCATGCGGTTGATGGATGATGTATTGAGACCCTTCACCAAATCCTTTGTGGTAGTATATTTGGATGACATCCTCAACTTCAGCAGAATGTGGTAGGAGAACATGCGACATATTCAACAGGTTTTGAGCACTCTACTATAGCACAAGCTTTATGCCAACTTAGAAAAAAAATCTTTTGGCATGAACAAGGTCCAATACCTGGGCTACATGGTTGATGAGAATGGGGTACATGTTGATCCAGTGAAGATCCAAGTCATCCGTGACTGGCTATCCCCGACCACACTGACCAATCTTTGAAGCTTCTTGGGTCTAGCAAATTTCTACCGATGGTTCATGTTGAGATTCTCCCATATTGCATAGGCCCTTAGCCAGGTGACCAAGGGTGGTGGTAGGGCCAAAATTGTATGGGGGAAGGAGCACCAACGAGCATTCGATGATCTGAAACATTACTTGTTCTCCGCTCCAGTACTCTCCTTGCCCGATCGGAAACACCCATTCGAGATTGAGACTGATGCATCTGACTATGTTGTGGGCATAGTTCTCACTCAACACGGGTATCTTGTGGCATACCTATGACAAGGAAATTTATTCCATTTTAAAAGAATGTCATCAATGGAAACATTGCGTCCTAGGGAAAGAGACGATCATACACATTGATCACAAGCCTCTGTAGTTCATACAGACATAGGGGAAATTACATAACGACCGCCATCAGAAGTGGTCCACCTACCTACAACAGTTCCATATCAACATAAAGTATATGACAGGTATCTCCAATCGTGTCGTTGACTGCCTTAGTTGGCCTCTTATGGCTGCACTCACCACTGTGCTCCAGTACTATGGACATGAAGCATCAGAGTGGCCCCAAATTTATGAGAAAGATCCGGACTTCCCCACCACATATCAACTCTTGGGTACATGTACCACTGTCACTGATTTTCACATTCAGGACAGACTCTTATGCCATGTGGGCCATCTCTATGTTCCTACTAGAGAGCGTGAAAAAATAATTTGGGAATCCCACTACAGTCGCGTGGCAGGACATTTTGGCATAGAGAAAATTGTGGTCATTCTTCAGAAACATTTTTATTGGCCAAAACTTCATTAGGATGTCAGCAAGTATATCAGATCTTGCACTGCCTGTGCCATTTCCAAGCCATCTATCAAGAAACAAGTCTTATACACCCCTCTTCCTATTAACGAAAGGCCGTGGGAATCCCTATCAATGGATTACATGTCTGGTTTGTCATCCACCAAGCATGGTAATGAATATGTGTTTGTGGTCCTTGATCGGTTTTCAAAGATGGCCATCCTCACAACCTATAAGAAGAATGTCACAACAATGGAGAATTCCAAGCTCTTTTTTGATTGAGTTTGGGTCCACTTTGGGATACCACAAACCATCATCTCTGACCGAGACAACATGTTCCTCATCACCTTTTGGTCGAGTCTCTGGTCTCTGTTGGACACCAAGCTCACAAAATCCACTTCTTTCCACCCCCAAAATGATGGCCAAACCGAGGTCGTCAATCGGATGATTGTGAACATCCTACGCATGTACAATTCTAAGCATCCCCATACATGGGATGAGAGTCTTTCATATGTCCAACATAGCTACAAAAGGGCTCTCCATAGTTCCACCGACCATAGAACATTTCAGGTGGGTCTGGGATTCCAACCCTTGGGACCCAATGATGTTGCACTTGCTTTGGCCATCGCATAGAAAAAATCTTCCCTTGATCATTCTGCAGTCGAAAAAGCCACCAGATTCATTGAGAGGATTCAACACATCCACCAATAGGTCCAAGATATTTTGCAGAAATCAAATGCTAAGTACAAGCAACTCCATGATCAACACAGGGTACCACACTAGTTTCAGGTTGGCAACAAAGTCTGGTTGCATTTGCAAAAGGAGTGTCTCACCGAGCCCCATCAGAAGCTTCACCCACTTCGTTATGGGCCTTACACTATCACCAAGGCTATGGGTAACAATGCTTTTGAGATCAACACTCCACCCTTCCTCGGTCTACATCCAACATTCAATGTGGACCTCCTTCAGCCATATTTTCCACCATTATTGGACACCTTTGAGATCATCAAATTGTTGATGCCAACAGAACTCAACCCTGACTGCATGGAACAAGAATCCATCGATCAGATTTTGGATACACAGGTCAAGGGCACTCACCAGTAGTGGATCTAACTCTATCAGGTTGTCAAGGCAGGGCAACTTCTACACCAAGGAAAGTGGCTCACCCGGGGCCAAATCCAACATAATTTTCCTCACCTGATGGGGGAACTTAACGCAATGGAGACCATTTCTTCCTAAGGGGGGAGGATTGATCCAGGTGGATATTTTTGGCCACCCACCTTTTCCAACTGGCTCTTTGTGTTCATTTTTGTTCAGCACGTCTTTTTGTACTACTTTATAATTGTGAGTTCTACACTTTTGGCACTATCTAAAGCCTCAACATTCTTCAAGTTGATACAGGTGGCCTCTTGCCTAATCCAACTAGATTATTTTGTATGTTTTCATGTCAGCACATCTTGTTGTACTTTCAGGGTTGTTTTGGGGCCCTAAACATTTTTTTTTTCACTCGCCACAGTGAGAATATAGACAAAGTTAGAGTATAACAGTGGAATTTGTATCTCTCTGAAATACCTTTCCAACGGGCTATCACACACCTAAAACAAAGGTCGTATGCAAAATTTATAACCCTAGGAAGTTGAGGTACCAAATTACACCAACTTAGCCATAGGGCCCACATGACTTTTAGTGTTTCACCTTCTAGGGTTAGGTTTTTGGATGTCTAGGGTTTTGGAATTCATGAGTAATATGAATAGGGCCTATGGAGCCTCATTGTAATCCATCCTACTCAAACGGATGTGTGTAAAAACCACATCTCTTCTTAGAGATAACTACTACCATTCGAGCAAGTTTCAGTTCTGCAGTTTCAACATATTTCTTTATTTAATAGAAGATATTGTTCACTGGATATTTGTGTTGTTCTTCCTATCTCTATGTTTATTGTATTCGGTCTGTTAATCAGTTCGTTTTTCTCCTAAATCCATATCACCTCTTAAATGTAAAGATTCATCATTCAATAATTAATCAATACACACACACACACACACACACACACACATATATATATATAAAATACCGGGGGAATCGACAACTCGCGGTTCTCGTACTCGCATGACACAGGGTCGATACCCGTCCGCTACCACTATAAACCCAGGTGTGCCACACAACCCGCAAGCATGGAGAAAAATTAAATCGGGGTGAGAATCAAACTTGAGACCTCCTTTACATATTTCCTTCCATTTACATGACACTTTCCAATCGGTCTACACCATTGCGAGCCTAATACATATATATTGATTATATGCCACTGAGAAAAATATTTTTATACAACAATGATGAATTTTTCCATATTATTCTTTGGACCCTCTCTTCTCTCTAGAATTCATTTGAGTACTTAATGTTTGTGAAAAGAACATGTGGACCTTGGATCCCATAGTAAGGCTACAACTCTTGTTAATCCAACCATGCTTATTGTGTTCATTTCACTACCTCTTCAACATTTTTGAGCTATACAAGTCATAAAATATTTTGGTTGCATTTTTTTTCTTGGAGCATGACAACTACAAGATTTTCCTATGTTATTCTTTTCTTAAGAAAGCACTTATTTCTTGGTGTATCGAGGCCTCTTATATTCCATGAGATGATATTCATCTTAAACCTTGGGTTAAGATGAAAAAAAATCCTCTGGAAGCCAAATGGCTTGTCCAAAGTTTACTAACACTGCTCCAATTTCCTCCAATTTTTGTTTTGAAGTTTTGTAGCCTCTTTTATTCTCATCCACCAAAGATTTCTTATTAGATTTGAGGGGGGTGGTTTTGATTCCAATTCCTCCTTGGGAATTGTGGCTTTGTGATACATTGCCTAATTTCATCTTTCCCTCGATAAATTCTTATTCAAGCTAAATTGGATTTGAGGTATCGATAGCTTGGATAAATGTTTCTCTCCATGTTGATATATGATTCTTGGTAGATCAATTTCCACTTGTTAAATATCTATGCCTTGCATTGAATCTTATTCTTCAAATTCAAGTTGTATTTCCTCTCGTATTTCCACATCTTGAGCCTCACCCTTAGTTTCCTCTGTAATTTGGTTGGAACCTTATGTCATTTGTTTTTTATGCTTCTTATCCTCCCGATTAGGAGAAAAATATTCAATCTCATGTTGGCCATTCTTCAAGGATTCCCCTTCCTTTGTTGGATCTTCTTCTGTATTTGCGAGGACCTGAAAATTGTTTTTATTTCTAGTTTTTGGTTGGGGGTTGGATTATTGTCTTTCCAACCCAACTTTCTCTGACTAGGAACTTTGGGGAAATCCTTAGAATCAATTGTTTCCATCGGTTTATTTGTGTTCAGTGCAACATTTTGTAGGCAATCTCTAAAAAGGTGGAAATGTTCATGGCATTTATGATAGTGGGAGGGGATGTGCTCATAGTCCAACATTTGTGCCTAATCCACTTCTTGAAAGCTTGTGGTTATGAATTCTAGGAGAGCCCCCAAAACATTCATTTACACACATATCCTAGCATATGATGTGTATCTCTTTGTTCTTGTAACTTCAAATTCACTTGGCACTAGGGCTTGCATGCAAATTTGATCCAATTTAAGAGGGATTTTTCATAGAGCTAGATGCCCATAAATTTATCAATTACAACATGAACTTTCATGTAATTACCGTAGCAATATTAACAAGTAATCCTATTTTACTGTTATAATCTAAATATATAAATGCATTTTATTGATTTTGGTCACTGTATCGATATTTAGTTTTAAAAGTATTTAAAATTAATTTTAGATTACATATAGTCTAAGTCACAAGGTTCGCCGAACCTAATGTTTTAGGTTCGAAATTCGGCGAACCCCGTAAATTTTTTTAGGTTCTACTAGGTTCGTCGAACCTTAAATTTGAATCTAAAGGCGAACCTAAACCATGCATGATTTTAGGGGCTAAATTTCTCTCTTGGGCTAATTTTCCATGGTTTTTCCAAAAATGAGATTCGCTATTTTAAAAATGATTCGCCCAATTTCTATAGGATAAAATTATTTTACTTTAAAAATAGCCAAAAATTTATAAAAACTATATAAAATCCTTAGAAATTTGAATATTTTTACAAAAATATTGCCAAACATTTATAGTTGGCATATGGATGATTAGTAAGATTCGCCAAGGTTTCTACATTTTAAAATAAATTTCCATCCTTAAAATCATCCCTGAATTGAACGAATTTGAACCTAAAGGCGAATTCAAACCTGAACGCGAATTTGAAGGCAGACTTAAATGCGGGTTCGACTGAGGTTTTGAATCTCTAGCACCGGGTAGGGTTAGGTTTTTTGTTTTCTCCTAAAATTAAAAATACCCTACTCCTCGTGTTTAGTTGCAGCTGCGTTGCCCTGAATCCCATGATCCATTCGTGAATCATAATATCCCGCAACTGCTAACATTGCCCCAAATCCCATGACCCATTCATGAATCGTAATACCCCCCAACTGCTAACATTGCTCCGAATCCCGTGACCCATTCGTGAATTGTAATACACATCCAACTGCTAACTGTAACCAATGGCATAAAGTTTAAACCCCCACGAGTCTGGACTCTGGCCTATACAGGTGACAATGTTACCCATACGCAACACGCTATGGATAGTACATGCCATTCCATTTCTGGTGGTATGTGGAACGTCACATAACTCCTCACAGTTTGAGAGGTGTGGCCTTACGAAGTTGGAGGACCCTCATATGTCATCTAGAAGCCCCAAAAGGTCAAAGTAGTCAAAGTGGTTTAAGAGATTTTAAAAGCTAAATAATAAAGTGAACTGATGAGTGTACTATAATTCAAAGTGAATACAAAATAAATTAATTCAATAATAAATTTAATGGATAAATTAGAAGTGGGTTAACCCTAAAATAAGGAAAGTGGGCAAAGTGACCTAGAAGATGTTTTTAAGGAAGCCACTTGGAGAGTATAAATAAGAGGAAAGGCTCTCTCATTTAAAACACACTTGAGCATATTGAATACCTATATGTTTCTGAGGTAACCAAAGGATATCTAAGCCGAATTTCTGAGGAAAGTGAAGAAAAGAAGGCCAGAATTCAAGGAAGGATAAATTCTTTTGATGATGCTTTCTAAGGTATGTTTGTTTCAGGTCATCTCACCATTTTCAAAATAAATTGTTTTCTATAACGATTCAGAATGTCAAATTACTATGCCATTGAGGAAACATATTCAAGTATCTGTGGTAAAAAATTCAGTTTGTGGTTCGTTGTATTTTTGGAGTTACACTTCGTGGAAAATAGGGTTTGTGGCTAGTCCTGAAACTAGTCAAAAACAGGTGTTTCGGGTAAAAACGTCATAAATTATTCATAACAGATCAAAATTCAATATGAACAAATGTGTTGGTTAGAGTATAGTATTTAGTATGATGTGTAACAGTTTCAGTTCAATTCAACAAATATTCCGTGAGGGGTACGCTCTACAAGGTCGCTCTCTAAAATAAGACAAAATTCAGCAAGGTGTGCCATTTTTTCCATAACTCCTTTTCTGAGAGGTTCTAAGTAGTGAAACCTGGAGGAATTGTATAAAACACAATGAAGAACATTGTGTATAAGTTTTAGATATTTATTCATTACAGGTAAAAAGTTATGATTGTTTCAAGTTAGGTTTGTTGACTAATCCAAAACTAGTCTTGTCAGACTAAAGAAATGTTTGATGAAAATGCTAGTCTCCTGTTGTTAAAGTTAAGGAAGGTTTGTAGGTATGTGATCATATACACTAGGTCTATTACATAGTTAAAAATCATATTTGGATGATGAAATTGATGAGGGATTTTGGTTGAGGTACAAATTGGGTACATAGTTGAGACCAATAGTTGATGAGTTGGCACATACATGAGGTGTATAATTGATGATGTTGGTACATATTGATGAGTCATAGTTGATGAGAAATTGACACATGATTGGTACATACTTGGTACACGGTTGGTTGCACTTGTTTATGGTACAGGTTGATTACAGATTGTTTGGTACAGTTTGGTGCATGGTTGATGCACTTGTTTATGGTACAGGTTGATTACAGGTTGAGGTAGATGTTGATGCATGGTTCAAGTTTATTGTTACATGTTTATAGTAGTATATCTCATAGTGATAGTGTGACAGTGGTTCCATCATTCTACTTCTACTTCAGAGAAGTTGGACGGGGCAAGGATAGGTGGTTGTAGCCACCTTCCGGTTGTAGCCGGAGAAGATAAGGGGTTGTAGCCTCCTTCTGGTTGTAGCCAGAGAATTGGGGAGTTGGAGCTTCCCTCAAGTTGTAGCTTGAGAAACTAGAGGGTTGGAGCCTCCTTCTAGTTGCAGCTGGAGAACAAAGGAAGTTGGTTCTTCCAATGAATGTAATTCTTCAAAACATATAAGATAAAACATTCTGTGGTTTTCTCCCGATTTGGGTTTCCATGTAAAGCAGTGGTGTACTGTGTATGTGTGTGATTTTTCATTTCTTATTGCTTATTATTGGATAATAATTCTACATTGATAAAACACTTGGATAATTTGGAGAAGAATGATTATAATTACACTATTACTGATTCACCCCACTTCTCAGTAATCCAACAAAAACTTAATGGAACCAACAAGAAATTACCTCTTATCACACCCATATTTTAGTCATTGGATCATTCGGTTGAATATCATGTGAGAGTGTTAACTTAAAGTTCATCAAAACAACGATGAAAAAAATATCAGTAACAAAAAATAGCACACGTAGCATTTGCATTTCCAAGATTAAGCATTAAATTTGCTTGAAACCACGAGGTGTATCTGAAATGAACCTCACATCAATTCTCTGTATTAACTAGCATAGATCCCGACTTTGATGAAAATCGGACCTTGAAACTCTCGAACCCCATTGCAATGATAGTCCAAAACTTAGTATTAGTCATGAAATATATCTTTTGTATGCAACGATGTTCAAAAGTTTTACTCGCTCATCTATAGGTTTACGCTTGCTTGTATTGATCTAGGAGAGCCACTCTTTGAGAAAATATGTGCTTTATATACATAGTATGACTATTGGATATATGAAGATCGCTGGATGAATCGGATTGACAAACATTAAAACCCATATAAAAGAAGAATATTGTAGGCAATCTGAGGATAACGAATTTCCCACACAATCTGAGAAACTTCGCAATCAATCAATAGAGAGAGACAATATGCAAAAACTATAATCTCATTAAGCAGGGTTTAATCTAGCCATTTAGTGAATACACAGAGAATTGAAGCATCATCCATCAGAATATTACCATCATTCACATGATTTCCTCACAGTTTTGCATCTCGCTGATTTTGTGGGCAGATTGCTGGCCTTTAAACTTGGTCACATGTCTCAAGAAAATCAGATCTGCAACATCTCACAAATCTAGTTCTAAAAAACGCTAAAACAAATAAGATCTTTTGCATGAAATTGAGACCACATGAGTCAAAATTGTTTAATGCGTGCAATTTCCAGTTAGACGCATCCATTGTCTGCTAAAATATCATATATAAATAATCCTTCTCTGTCTTCGATGCTCTCTGCTCGGATCTGGGAGGTGCAGGTATCCTGATGCAGGTGCATGTCTCCACAGGTC
Organism: Picea engelmannii; assembly: GCA_009831015.1. NCBI lineage: Eukaryota > Viridiplantae > Streptophyta > Pinopsida > Pinales > Pinaceae > Picea > Picea engelmannii. Next base: position 11,374 of record WSFP011450542.1, read on the forward strand.
AAAATCTTCATCTAGTGTGCAATTTTTCTCATGGATAGTCGTTTCTTTCACATAGATCGCCTCACTTCCTCTCTAGATTTTGCAGCAGCGCAATTCAAAAAGAAACCTACAAATTCTTTTGACACCGTCCCTTTGATAACAATTGAATAAATTGAGCATAAGAATATTAGGACAAGAAGATTGGCGGAAAAGGCCTCAAGCCATAATTGTCAACATTGTATTCATCTTAATGATACAAATATATAATACAATAATGAAACCACCTCAATTGTTCTCACATCGAAACCTCATAAGGAGATAAGGTCAAATGAGGAAATGTAAGAATCTAGAAACACACTTAGGATAACAACTATATCCTAGCACGTGAAATATACAAAGGTGGTATACTAATACTTAATGATTGTATATGAGAAAGAGGCAAACAATATTCCATTATTTGAAGGACTGATAGATGCAGATGCTATAGATAAATGGTTGAATTTGCTTGAAGGATATTTTTCAGTCAACAATTTTCTCGATAGGGAAAAGATCACTTTTTCACTCCTCAAGGTCGTTCCTCATGTGAAAAATTGGTGGGATACTTACTCTGAACAAAGGGTCATGGAGGAATATGCAATTTCTCTTGTGGCCCCTACATGGGATTCCTTCCGAGACTCCATTAAAGAACAATACTACCCTGTTGGAAGCTACAAGGACCAATACACCAGATGTACCACCCTACATCAAGAAAGGGACATGATAGTACTAGACTTCACCAATATTTTCCATACCCTACGCAAAAAATTGGGTATCAAATATTCTGAGCGTCATCTGGTACTCAAATACCGTAACTGTTTGCATCGATACATTAAAGAAAAAATGGAGTGCCTGGACATTGCCTCGTTGGGTACGGCTTATAGATACACTGTCAAGATCGAGCATAAATTTATAGAAAAAATGGTGAGAGTTTGGATCCGCAAACCTCTCATATCCAAAATAGGGAAAAGGTAGCCCGAACCCACACAACAGAGGACCAAGTCGAGATTTCTGCCCTCAGGACAATCTGTCCAAGCTGCAACACGAGAAGGTAAATGAAAAGACGAAGAAGGACACGGAAAAATGGTGTGAGTACCATAAAAGTCCTTGGCACAACACTAACGAATGCTTCTCCAAGAAGTCCCTCATGGCCGAGATGAAGGCTTCCGAGTCAGAGGTTGATTATGATTCCGAGTCAAATCATGAAGGAGGGAAGCCAATTATCAATGTTGAACCTAGTGCCATGGTCGCTACCACCAAAGTTCGACCAAGCGAGCTAAAAGAACTAGAGGAAGGGGAACGCCTCATTCACTCACAGATGTGGGTCAAGGGGTCTTTGATTTATTTCATTGTCGACAGCGGTAGTCAGAAGAACCTAATTTCAGCAGAGATCCTCAAGCGGCTCGACCTGCCAAAAACACCGCACCCACAACCCTACACCATTGACTAGCTTCGTTAAGGAAGAGATATTCGTGTCAGCCAACAATGTCGTCTTCCCTATAACATCAAGCCTTTCAAAGATGAGGTACTGTGTGATATTTCTCCCCTTGAATTTTGTGATGTTCTTTTAGGACAACCATATTTGTGGAAGCATCATGATGTGTATGAATCTAGACCCCACAGTGTTATTATTACTTTGGGTAGACAATTGTACAAGATCCTGGAAGTGGCACCGCCTACTGCTATCTCTTTAATCTCTACCAAGAAATGCAATAAGTTCATTTCACAGATTGGAAATTTCATCTTTATTGTGATCTGTGCTCATAGTAAGAATAAGGTCACTGCCACATCCATGGCCTCTACACATTGTCTCTCTTTGCAGCAGAAGTAAGTGGACAAGATCATGGAAGAATACAGAGACATCTTCCCCTCACCTACACGGGTACCGACACACTGCCAAGTTAAGCATCCCATTGATCTAACCCCCGATGCACCTCTACCTAATGGGCCAGTCTATCAGAGCTCACTGATGGAGAATGATGAAATTAGGCATCAGATCCAAGAGATTCTTCAAAAGGGGCACATCAAACCCATATCCTCCCCTTGTGGAAGCCCGATTGTACTGGTGTAGAAGAAGGACAGAACTTGACGACTCTGCATTGATTACAGAACTTTAAACAAAATCATAGTCAGGAACCCCTACCCCATTCTTGGGATTGATGACCTTCTTGACCAACTCAAGGGTGAAAAGTTCTTCAACAAGATTGACCCGACGTCTGGCTACCACCAGCTTCCCATCGAACCAACTGATGTTTGGAGGACAAACTTCATGTCTAAAGAAGGTCTCTATGAATGGCTAGTCATGCCCTTTGGCTTAACAAATGCACCAGCCACTTTCATGAGGTTGATGGATGATTTATTGAGACCCTTCACCAAATACTTTGCGGTAGTATATTTGGATGACATCCTCAACTTTAGAAGAACGTGGGAGGAGCACATGTGACATATTCAGGAGGTTTTGAGCACTCTACGATAGCACAATCTTTATGCCAACTCAAGAAAATGATATTTTGGCATGAGCAAGATCCAATACCTAGGATACATTATTGATGAGTATGGGATACATGTTGATCCAACGAAGATCCAAGTCATCTGTGACTGGCCAGCCCCGATCACACTAACCAATCTTTGAAGCTTCCTAGGTCTAGCGAATTTCTACCGACGGTTCATGTTGAGATTCTCCCATATTGCATGGGCCCTCAACCAGGTGACCAAGGGCAGTGGTAGGGCCAAGTTTGTATGGGGGAAGGAGAAGCAACGAGCATTCGATGATCTAACACATCACTTGTGCTCCACTCCAGTACTCTCCTTGCCCGAACTGCAACACCCATTTGAGATTGAGAATGATGCATCTAACTATGTTGTGGGTGCAATTCTCACTCAACATGGGCATCCTGTGGCATACCATAGTGAGACACTGTCCGATATTGTCCGAAAATACCCCGCCTATGACAAGGAAATGTATTCCATTGTAAAAGCATGTCGTCAATGGAAACATTGAATCCTAGGGAAAGAGACGATCATACACACTGATCAAAAGCCTCTGCATTTCATACAGACACAGGGGAAATTGCAGAACGACCGCCATCAGAAGTGGTCCACCTACCTACAACAGTTCCATATCAACATCAAGTATATGACAGGTATCTCCAATTGTGTCGTTGACTTCCTCAGTCGACCTCCTATGGCTGCACTCACCTCTGTGCTCCAGTACTATGGACATGAAGCATCAGAGTGGCCCCAACTTTATGAGAAATATCCAGACATTTCCACTACATATCAACTCTTGGGTACATGTGTTGTTGTCACTGATTTTCACATTCAGGACAAAATCTTATGCCACATGGGACATCTCTATGTTCCTACAAGTGAGTGTGCAAAGATAATTTTGGAAGCCCACTATAGTCGGGTGGCAGGACATTTTTCCATAGAGAAAATTTTTGTCATTCTTCAGAAACATTTTTATTGGCCAAAACTTCAATAGGATGTCAGCAAGTATATTAGATCTTGCACTTCCTACGCCATTTCCAAGCCATCCATCAAGAAGCAAGGCTTATACACCCCTCTTCCTATTCCCGAAAAGCCGTGGGAGTCCCTATCAATGGATTACATGTCTTGTTTGTTGTCCACCAAGCATGGTAATGACTGTGTGTTTGTGATCGTTGATCGGTTCTCAAAGATGGCCATCCTCACAACCTATACGAAGAATGTCACAACGACGGAGACTGCCAAGCTCTTCTTCGAACGAGTTTGGGTCTACTTTGGGATAACACAAACCATCATCTTTGACTGAGACAACATTTTCCTCATCACCTTTTGGTCAAGTCTCTGGTATCTGTTGGACACCAAGCTCACAAAATCCACTACTTTCCACCCCCAAAATGATGTCCAAACCGACGTTGTCAATCGGATGATTGTGCACATCCTGCGCATGTACAATTCTAAGCATCCCCATACATGGGACGAGAGTCTTCCATATGTCCAACACAACTACAATAGGGCTCTCCATAGTTCCACCGACCCTATCCCATTTCAAGTGGGTCTGGGATTCCAACCCTTGGGACCCATTGATGTTTCACTTCCTCTGGCCACTGCATAGACAGACTCTTCCCCTGATCAGTCTGCGATCAACAAAGCCACCAGATTCATTGAGACGATTAAACACATCCACCAAAACGTCCAAGATATTTTTCAGAAATCAAATGCTAAGTACAAGCAGCGCCATGAACAACACAGGATACCACACTAGTTTCAGGTTGGCAACAAAGTCTGGTTGTACTTGTAGAAGGAGTGTCTCACCGAGCCTTATCAGAAGCTTTTCCCACTTCGTTATGGGCCTTACATTATCACCAAGGTTGTGGGTAGAAATTCTTTTTAGATCAACACTCCACCCTTCCTTGTTCTGCATCCAATATTCAATGTGGAGCTCCTTTAGCCATATTTTCCACCATTATTAGACACCTCTGAGATCGTCGAACTGCTGACGCCAACAGAGCTCAACCCTAACTACATGGAACAAGAATCCATTGATCAGATTGTGGATACACAAGTCAAGGGCACTCACCAGTAGTGGATCCAACTCTATCGGGTTGTCAAGGCAGGGCAACTTCTACACCAAGGAAAGTGGCTCACCCGTGGCCAAATCCAACATAATTTTTCTCACCTGATGGGGGAACTCAATGAAATGGAGACCATTTCTTCCTAAGGGGGGAGGATTGATCTAGGTGGATATTTGTAGCCACCCACCTTTTCCAACTGGCTCTTCCTGTTCGTTTTTGTTCATCACGTCTTTCTGTACTACTTTATAATTGTGAGTTCTACACTTCTAGGGCTATCTGAAGCCTCAACATTCCCTAGGTGGATACAAGTGGCCTCTTACCTAATCCAACTGGATTATTTTGTATGTTTTCATGTCATCACATCTTGTTGTACTTTTAGAGCTGTTTTGGGGCCGTAAACATTGTTTTTTTGGCTCGCCACAGTGAGAGTATAGACAGAGTCAGAGTATAGTGGAGGAATGTGTATCTCTCTAAAATACCTTTCTAACGAGATATCACGCGCCTAAAACAAAGGTCATATGCAAAAGTTATGACCCTAGGAAGTTGAGGTACCAAATTACACCAAATTTCCCATAGGGACCACATGACTTTTGGTGTTTCACCTTCTAGGGTTAGGTTTTTAGATGTCTAGGGTTTTGGCATTCATGAGTAATATGAAAAGGGCCTATGGAGCCTCATTGCAATCCATTCTACTCAGACGGATTTGCGTAGAAGCCACATCTATTCTCAGAGATAACTACCGCCATTCGAGTAAGTTTTAGTTTTGCAGTTTCAGCCAATTTCTCTATTTAATAGAAGATATTGTTCACTGGATATTTGTGTTATTCTTCCTATATTAGTGTTTATTGTATTCAGTCTGTTAATCAGTTCGTTCTGCTCCTAAATCCAAATCACCTCTTCAATGTAAAGATTCATCATTCAATAATTAATCAATACACACACACACACACACACACAATACTGGGGGAATTGACAACTCGCGGTTCTCGTACTCGCGTGACATAGGGTCGATACCCGTCCTCTACCACTATAACCTCAAGTGTGCCACACAACCCGCAAGCATGGAGAGCAAGTAAATCGGGGTGAGAATCGAACTTGAGGCCTCCTTTACATATGTCCTTCCATTTACATGACACTTGACAATCGGTCTACACCCTTGCGAGCCTAATACATATATATTGATTATATTCCATTGAGAAAAATATTTTTATACAACGATGATGAATTTGTCCATATTATTCTTTGGACCCTCTCTTCTTTCTAGAATTCATTTGAGTCCTTGATGTTTGTGAAAAGAACATGTGGACCTTGGATCCCACAGTAAGGTTATAACTCTTGTGAATCCAACCATGCTTATTGTGTTCAGTTCACTACCTCTCCAACATTTTTGAGCTATGTAAGTCATAAAATATTTTGGTTGCATTTTTTTTCTTGTAGCATGACAACTAAAAGATTTTCCCATGTTATTCTTTTCTTAAGAAAGTTCTTCTTTCTTGGTGTATCGAGGCCTCTTATATTCTATGAGATGATATTCATCTTAAACCTTGGGTTAAGATAAAAAAATTTCCTCTGGAAGCCAAATGGCTTGTCCAAAGTTTACTAACACTGCTCCAATTTTCTCCAATTTTTGTTTTGAAGTTTTGTGGCCTCTTTTATTCTCATCCACCAAATATTTCTTCTGAGATTTGAGGAGGGTGGTTTTGATTCCAATTCCTCCTTTTGAATTGTGGCTTTGTGATACATTGTCTGATTTCATCTTTCCCTCGATAAATTCTTATTGAAGAGAAATTGGATTTGAGGCATCGATAGCTTGGATAAATGTTTCTCTCCACATTGATCTATGATTCTTGGAAGATCAATTTACACTTGTTAAATATCCATGCCTTGCATTGAGTTTTATTCTTCAAAGTCAAGTTGTATTTCCTCTCGTATTGCCATATCTTGATCCTCACCCTTAGTTTCCTCTGTAATTTGGCTGTAATCTTATGTCATTTCTTTTTTATGCTTCTTATCCTCCCAATTAGGAGAAAAATATTCAATCTCATGTTGGCCATTCTTCAAGGATTCCCCTTCCTTTGTTGGATCTTCTTCTTCATTTGCAAGGACCTGAATTTTTTTCGTTATTTCTAGTTTTTGGTTGGGGGGTTGGATTATTGTCTTTCCAACCCAACTTTCCCTGACTAGGAACTTTGAGGAAACCCTTAGAATCAATTGTTTCCATGGGTTTATCCATGTTCAGTGCAACATTTTGTAGGCAATCTCTAAAAAGGTGGAAATGTTCATGGCATTTGTGGTAGTGGGAGGGGATGTGCTCATAGTCCAACATTTGTGCCTAATCCACTTCTTGAAAGCTTATGGTTATGAATTCTAGGAGAGCCCCCAAAACATTCATTTACACACATATCCTAGCATATGATGTGTATCTCTTTGTTCTTGTAACTTCAAATTCACTTGGCACTTGGGCTTGCATGCAAATTTGATCCAATTTAAGAGGGATTTTTCAAAGAGCTAGATGCCCATAAATTTATCAATTACAACATGAACTTTCATGTAATTACCTTAGCAATATTAACAAGTAATCCTATTTTAGTGTTATAATCGAAATATATAAATGCATTTTCTTTATTTTGGTCACTGTATCGATATTTAGTTTTAAAAGTATTTAAAATTAATTTCAGATTAGATATAGTCTAAGTCACAGGGTTTGTTGAACCTAATGCTTTAGGTTTGAAATTCAGTGAACACCATAAAAACTTTTAGGTTCTCCTAGGTTCGCCGAACCTCAAATTCGAACCTAAAGGAAAACTTGAACGAATTTGAACCTAAAGGCAAATTCAAACGTGAACGCGAATTTGAAGGAAGACTTAAACACAAGTTCGACTGAGGTTCGAATCTCTAGCACTGGGTAAGGTTAGGTTTTTTGTTTTTTCCTAAAATTAAAAATACCCTACTCCCCGCGTTTTACTGCAGCTGCGTTTCCCCGAATCCCGTGACCCATTCGTGAATCGTAATACCCCCCAGCTGCTAACATTGCCCCGAATCCTGTGACCCATTTGTGAATCATAATACCCAGCCAACTGGTAACTGTAACTGTTGGCGTAAAGTTTAAACCCCCACGAGTCTGGACTCTGACCTACACAGGTGACAGTGTTACCCATACACAACATGCTACGGATATCCCAATCTTGAGTCTCGTTCCTTAGTCCAGTAGCCAACTCATAGCTCCTGACTCCAGTGATTCGTGAACACGTCGGCGACTGCACTGTTTCGCGAGTTCGTGTAGGCGTAGGCTTCTCATTTCTAGCTTGTCGTCGTATCGGGACTCAGCCGTCTATCACCTGTGCTGCTGTGCAGTGTGGATTCGTGCACCGTGGTTGGAACTTGGATCAGCGACCCTAAAGGCTAACGTAAGTTCATAAATATTTAATTTTTAAACTGTTGATTTTTTTTTTTTTTTTAATGAAATTGCCCCAGGCCTCGGCCCTCAACCATAAATAATTTTGTAAAAATGTAACCTATGCAGTGTTACTAACTTACTAGTGTGTGCAATGTTAGTAACACTGTACAGTTTGTAGGTGGATAGTGACACTGTGGCAGCAGAGCACTGCCACTGCCCACCTACAAACTGTGCATTGTGCAGTGTTATTATTACACATTACAATTGTAATACATGTGCAGTGTTACTATTACATATTACAAATTGCAATATGTAATACATATTACAATTATAATATGTAATACATATTACAATTTACAATTGTAATATGTATTACATATTACAATTGTAATTTGTAATAGTAAGTTAGTAACACTACACA
>WSFP011450555.1:0-19764 GCA_009831015.1 Picea engelmannii
GGAGTGATTCTCTGTCAAGGTTAAGGTGCTCGAAGGGTGGCTTTGGACTATGGTTGGGTGACAATAGAGATATTGTCAATGGTAAAATGATCACATCCATTATATTCTAAAATATCAATGACACACTAGGGCTTTATATTAATGTTAAAGACTAACACACACTAGAAAAAGCTCCTATGAGATAAGACAAGCATATCACTAGCTAGTTGGAAGAACAATTACACCAGCCAACACTAGAGAAACTTATCGGTGCAAGTGCAACTCGAATACGAAATAACCCTCTGGGTATACTCTGCAAAGTGTGGCCCGATGTCTGCCCTAGGTACTATGGTATACCCCTTCAGTCACATGTGTAAGTCACTAAGATAAAGGCAACTAGGTTGCCAACGCGCGAACAATCACCAGGTAGGTACAGTCGACAATCGGGTGAACCGCAATGAGCAGGGTATCAAGCCTAAAACCTATCAAGGGTATTGAAAGCAATTGTATAGGAAGATGACTAAGGACCTCGAATAGATTCAAGACCCATGAAGCTCCATGGAAAATGCAATCAACGGAATCCCAAGATAAGCCCTTTATATGCATTCCCCACTACACTTGGTCCGGCTTTGGAGGGGTTATCGCCGCTACCTTTCTGCACGTGATCTCATGTTTATCCCCTATGTTAGAGGGGGGTGTCGGATAAATTTCACAGTTACTCGACTTTCAAGCACTTCCTAGCACAGACTCTTATGTTTGTTTTTGTAGCCTTTAAGAGTTCCCTCTCCAATCTGAAATCAAGGCTTTAGCCTAGACTGAATTGATGGACCCTACAAACACAAAGTCTAATAACTTTTATTTAAGCGTTAATTTAGTGGTTGTATTAAGTCAAAGGGAATGGAATTGAAACCAGTGATGTTCTTTAAGAGACGAAAGAGAAGAGCACAATATGAAACTGAAAACAAACTACTTCTTCTTCATAAATAAAGATTTGCCAATTTAAACTCTTTAACCAAAAAAATTTGTAACTACTTTTCTCATATCTTTGAAAAGCAAAAATTAAAACAAGATTTTGCTCGACTACGAGCTACTTAATGTCTTAAGCATTCAAATAAAGAACTTAAGAAAACTTTCTTTTTCCTTGGTAAATAAAGCAACTAACCTGAACTACTTTTACCAAACAAAGAAATGAAATTTTTTTTTTATTGTTTTATGCTTCAAAACAAGAAATTTGAAAATGAATTATTTTCTCTTCTTCTAAAGCAAAAAAGGGAAAAATGACGACAAGTCAAGACCAAAAAATGACTTCTGGACCATCGCAAATCACAGGGAATTACCAACAATACCAAGCAGGCAGATCAGAACAGACTCACAAACTAGTCTAAAAACCCTAATAAAGAAAACACAAGAAATCTTTGATAAAAATAAATCTATGTTGAGGTCAGACCTAGGCTACAGACTTCTATAATAGAGACCAAGGCTAGATCAAGAAAACCCCTGAGAAGTGTGACTTTTGACAGGGAAGAGGATGACTGCCTCTTCTTTAAAAAAAAAAAATATCTCAACACAGGCATGCTACTGAGACTTCAGCAGCCTGCGTATGTACACGAGTTGTCTAAAGGCAAGGTGCATATGTACGCATGCAGGCCCACTACAGGTCGCGTACACCTCTGTAAATTCTCAAAAAAATGAAAACCAACAGTGAAGCACAGGCAGGGAGTACTGGTATGGAAGACCAGAATCCCTTAAAGACACAGAAACTCAAGAAACAGTAAATAAAATGATTCAAAACACCCAAAAATAATATCCCCAAAAAATCCTATAGGTCTCTCCCGAGTATGGTCTCCAATTCTTCTATAGCGGAAAAATCCCTCTACAGACTACACCAGGGTTCTAAAGTGCAGGAAGAGCTAATCGTCTAAAGTCTCCTACTTTTAACAACTATCCCATCATTACCCCACAATCATACATAAAAGACAAAGTATAGGGATCTGGTAGGCATACCTTAAACTCTGCGTACGATGTTGATCCCTTTGCGCTTAGTTGTTTCTCAATTGCAGATCTCCTCCCAAGGCCAACTTACATTCAGCAAAATACAAACAAGAAACTACAAGCATGCATTCTATATATGGATTAGTGGGTTAGACATCACAACAAAGAATGTAAACAAATCATAAAGATTTAAGACATCATTTGGCGGGACGAAAAAAGTATTTCTTTATATTAATGTCACAAAATTCGTTTACAATATGAGACCGACAACTGCTCCTCGAACTCGGTCTTGGGCTCCTCTTCACCATGCACCAACTATTTCCACGTATTATTCTCCTCTTCAGTTCTCTCTAGGGAAATGGCAAGGGTTTGCAATGGAGGAAGAAGGAATTATGGCTCAAACTCACAATGTGGTTGCAAAATATTGGGACAAAGGGGGAATATTGAAATGGGCAGAGTTTCTATGTTCTCATGCTTCTTTTGGAATGGGACCCCAACACCTTCTTTTATAGGCCAAAAAGATAGTAACGGTTGGGGCGATTGGATATGGGCGGTCAAATGGTTAGGTAACGGCCCAAAAACCCGTATCCCTTTGCAATTTTCATTTTTCCGCGCTTTTTGTGAGAACACGCGGGTTGTAGTGGTGCAGCAAGCATGTGTATGCGGGAAGTAGTGGTGCAGGGCGCGTACACCTTCAAAAAAATGGTTTTTTAGAAGAGTTGTTCAGTGATGGCTTGGCAAAGATAGCAAGTAAGATGGCATGATGCCAGGTATGCATGTCTGGTGCAATTTAGGGTTATAACAAAAACCCCTCTCCAAAAGAGAGAAAAATTTCAGTGTTGAAAGAGGGCATTGGAGTTGAAACTATAGATCTCACAATGATGCATTGAATGGAAAGAGAAAGAGACATGTGGAGGTTGAAAGCTCCAATCAATAAGTATGACCAAAACTCTGAAGAGGAGAGACAAGGAACCTCGATGATATTGGTTTAAGTATGAAGTATAAGAGGTTCAGTTGCAGAGGCATGAGAGTGGAAAACACTAACAACCACTTTTTATAGCCCTAAAATTCCCTATCCATGCATACATGGCCTTGTCCCTCTTACTTGCATATTTTTCCAAAGCACTGATGGGAAGCTCTTCTTAAAAAAACATTTTTTAGAAGATGTACGTGCCCTGCACCATTACATCCTGCGTACTAATGTTTGTTGCACCACTACAACCCGCGTACATACGCTTGTTGCACACTAAACAGCCCGTGTATACTTGCAAAAGTTGTAAAAAATAAAAAGTTGCAAGGAATTCATTGAAATTCACGGGCTATTGGAGATTTCCCAACCAATTCATCTAATATGGCCTGTCACCCAACCGAATAACCATCCTTTTGTCATATAAAAAGAGGTGTTGGGGACTCATTTCACATCCAAGCATAAGAATAGTGAAACTCTATCCAATTTCACTTCCCCTCATTGCCCAATATTTTGCTACCTTTTGTGAGATATTGCCTTAGCATTCCCTCATCAGCCCCTTCTTCCTCCTTTCAATCCATTCCCTTCCTTTTGAGGTGATCAGAAGATTGAGAGAAGAGGCCTATTCAAGGTTCACTTGGAGCATTATAAAGAGGATCCTAGACGAGGTTCGCGGAATGGTGGGTGACACAGATTGTAAGTTTCAATCTTTGTTTGATGAATAAAAGAATCTATTTTCCCTATCCCAAATGATGATGTTTTGTGTATTTTCATTGATTTATACATAGCATTTGATATCTAACCCTAACTCATGAATAGAATAGCATGTTTTTAGTTCTTTTTTTCCTATCTTTGAATGCAGGTCAGCCTTGGGAGGAGACGTACATTCATTGGAACTACCAAGCTTGATAAGATCATCACCAGACGTGGGATCAAAGGTATAGTTACCTGATCTTCTTTCTTATTGCTTTATTTTCATTTGTTTTGGTATGTTTGGGGTAGATTTGAGAATTGATTGACTTTTAGACGGTCATTCGTTCTGTCTACATCTTAAACTCTGGTGTAGTTAAAGGGGGGATTTTCCCGCTAGCACCACCACATAAAATGCTTTAGAAAAATAGGTGTTGGTCAAGAACTAGAATAAAGTCTTCAAACAGAAGTAACCACCATCAACCATCAAATGACCAATGAAGCCTGCAAACGCTAAAAGGTCCAAACATGAAGCATTGACAAAACTCTAAAGAGGGCCAAGTAACCCCAAGCTATCAACGTCATTAAATATCCATGTAGAAATCCAAACAACAAATTTCAACTTTCTCAGACAAAGAGATCAATCCTCTAAAATGAGTCTTGAATCAAAAAGCCTCATTAGGTACTCAAGTACAAAAACATCATAAAATGAGCATCCTTATGGAATTTAATACATCACCAAAGTGCATGGGTCACTATTTAGTGCAATCACAAAGTCAAAATAGGAATCAATGGTCAATATGAGGCCCACTCTTAAAAAATAATTGATGTCAAACAAAACAGTGAAGTATAAATAATCACATGAGGAATCATTGCACACCATTCCCCATAATGTTGAACTAGGTGTTCGTAGATGATGGCAACAGATGTCATAAATCATGGCAAAGTATGGAGGTGCTAGTTTAAAGTGGCATCATAGATGATGTACAACCATGCAAAAACACACTCCAAAATGGCTAGCTCCAGATCCTGGAAAAACAAGGTTGGTTGTGGAGATAAATGCTCGATGACACTCTAATAATATTTGCACGAGTGGCCCAAAATCCTCTACATAAAGTGAAAAAGAGAGGTACCAAAAATAAATTCCATCATGGACATCAATATTCGATATGGGTCATGCAAAACAAGGCCATGATAGGTACCCATGTACAAGTGAGGAATTAATTCTCTTAATTTATCCAGCCCATGAGAACAAATAAAAATATCAAAAAAGGCATCAAATCTGGTGTGCAACCAACCATTGAAAAGAGAGTGGAATTCTCTCTGAAATGCCTCAAACAAGACAAAAAAAACAGTGTCCATAACCTCCAAAATACAATAAATTGGCCAACAAAAACCAATATGCCAATGACCTCCATAAAATAGTCAACCCATGCAAGTGTAAATGATAGTTTGACTATTTGCAAAATATAGTATCCAAAGAAATAGATCCCTAGTCTACCCTTGCGAACCCAAGATACTTGCCAACTCCCTTATGATGAACAACTAACAAATAAAATATCAAATGTGTAATGCATGACATAAAGTCAATCGTGGGAGGCCACATGTGTCCACACACCATAAATGCCTATGTGTAGAGGAGACACTTCCACAATGGCCAATGAGAAACATGACATCCATAAGGGTTGATATTATTGTGAATTTGAAATAGAAAACCTCATCCTCCATGCATCAATGGTGTCGAGGTCGATGTCACTTTACAACAAATATTTGACCCACTCAAATAATCATATCGCACACTACCAAAGATTCCCTCGAGTGTCTCCACTATGAAGCAAACAACTCATGATCTCCCACAACTTACAACAAGTAAGGAAGCCCCACTATGAAGAGGTGGGACACTTCCACTATCTAATCACTGCTCAGATCCTCCTACTCCACTTCACAGATTCAAAAAGAAGCTATGGATGTAGAGATCTATCCCCTATAGAAGTGGATCAAAGGCCACATACTGAGGAGGAGAAAAATAATAATCAAATGAATTGATAGATTAATAGACCTAAGGCTACAATATACTCTGTGATATGCTCTCCCACAAAGCCATGAAGAGACATGATCTAAATTTGAGGTGCAACCAATATAGACCTCTCAAATGTGTGGAGGTGTATGTCCAGTAGAGGAGGTGAGTTTGAATCACCCATGAATCCACGAATGACACTATCAAAACAACTTATATCAATCCGAACAATTCTCATATATGATTTCTATGTTAGGGAGGCACGATCGATGTGTGAGATAATCCATGTTCAACATGATTTGTATAACCACATATATGTAAGATGACACACTAGTGGATGAGATGGATTGAGTGCAGAGATAGATCTAAACTATGATTTGAATCGATCTACTATAAAAGAAAAAGAATGTTTTATAGTAAACAATTTGTGATCTGGTTGCACCAAAAAACCTAAAGCCATGAGTATTCCTCCAAAGAACCACAACACTAGAATGAGGTTGCAGAGCAAATGGAGCTGAATACGCTCTCACACAAGCAAGCAGGGAAGGAAGTGCCCACTTTGATACCATGTAGAAATCCATTTCTAACTTGGATCGTAAATGAGCCTAGACTCCATAGAACAAAATAGTAAATGTATATATGTTATTGTTTATATGTATGTTCAATACAATAGGATGCATTCTATGTATAACAATGGGAAGGGGCCCAACATTAGCCAAGAATATCTCTAACAACTGGGTAGATAAGAATGCCAACGTGAGATTATATTTAATACTAGTTGGTTGCATTGGAAAAGTAGACTAACAACGATAACATTGTGTCACATGAAAAATATTTTCATGAGATACACGCCATATCGCACGAAAAATATTTTCATGTGAAACACTAAAATTTCTTAGAAATTTTTCCAAGTGTCGCACCTCTAGAAATGTTCCCTTTTGTTGTGTATCGCACCAAGATTATTTTGGTGTGATACACCACATCACAACCAACTTTTTCTTTATGTGAAACACATAACTCTTCAACTTTTTAAGAATTTTTCTAAGTCAAAAATCCATTTTCCTACGAGAGAACACTAATTCGCATGGAAAATAATTTCAAGTGATATACACCATGTCATAAGAAAATTATTTTTGTGTGATATGCATGAAATATTCAACACTTAGTCAATTTTTCCAAATTTTCTGAGTCTATGTCTATTGTGGAACCCAACAACTTAGTGTTCTGAGCCAACTCAACCACTCATATGCCAAATCAACCCCTACACTAGATAACTCTGATACAAAATAACAATTTGGGGGTTTTAACCAACTTGTCACAAAGAAAAATTTTCTTTGTAGTAGACCCATACAAGCCCAGTGTTGCAACCAGGGATTTGATACAAATCTATAATGTCCACAGATTCCTTGTTGGGCACATTACTACATCTTTAACTTTGATGCCAATTAAACTATAAATGTAGCATGCTAAAAATAGCCATGCATCCAACAATAAATTGATATTTCATGAATTCAACCATTCAAGAAAACACAACATTCAAATAACATGCTTACACAAAAAAATTGAACATATGAAATAAAACAGATATAACACTTATCTCATAAAAGAATTGTCTACAACTGGTTGCATATAAGGGACGTTCCTCCCAACCATAGGCTTCGTTGGTCCATTTCTCTCAATAGTAGGCCACCCCCGTGTTGGGGCTATGAATCCATAAGAAAGGGTATCTTCTATGGGTGTCTAATGTCCACTCATGGTCCAATAAAACCCACAACTATCTAATTCTCATAGGAATTCCAATCCACTAGATCTCTTTCCCCTCAACCTACACAACCAAAGGAATGGAATCCCCTTATCTGCCACGTAGTCCCTTAGAATATCCCACTTCCTTCAAGGGCTCCATTGCAAGGTCAACCGGTAAATATCTTGGCTAGGGACTCTTTGAATTCTCAGTTGTTCCAGGAGTTCTCACAACAACCTTCTCAAGTCTCTTGAGCAATTTCCTTAATGGGAAACACACTTACAAATATACAACCCAGTTCTCAGCATAAAAACACAACTCAACCAAGATGTTGCAGGTACCCATCCTAATTTTACAACACAAAACTCATCCCAAAAAGGTTGTTTTCATTATCAATATGGTTGGTGTTATTTCCCAGCACCAAGCTCCCTCTTGTTATCAAAAAATATGCTTGTAAAAACAATCATCTTTTCCTATTCGAATTTCCCTTTTCTCCATGCATGCTTTGACTCTCACACATTTCCTAAGAAATATTGTACCCAACCCATGCTTTCATAGATAGGTGAGATAACTTTCACACCAACCTCTTCCATGAGTGTACTTATCCCATACTTATATATCTATATGAGATGGATTTCCCACCAATTTCTTACATGCATTTAATGACTGGTCTGGAATGAGTCAAAGGGGAAAATATTTAATAACAACAATTATTTATAAAATAATGGCTTGGGTTATTAGGCATGTGGAACCCCTTGGAGCCTCTCTTTATCCCCCTCTCTTGTGGAATCATATTCCCCCCAATGTTAATTCCCCTCTCATTTCACAGCCAACAATTTATTTCTATTAATAAAAGTGTGCACATTTACAATGCTAGGCTCTCCAACCTAAAATCGTTATAGGCTCTTCGACCTAAAATCATTACAGGATCTCCAGCCCAAAACATATTGGCTCACCATCATAAATCATATTTGCATAATTACATAACAATTTTTGGGGATGTTACATATGTTCGGTGTACATTGAAGGTATCTTTGGTGTATGTTGAAGGTATGTTGGGAGGATTGGTCATAGGATGGAATAAAAAATTTGATACAATCTCCACAAATGTTCTTCCTGCAAGTATTATTATCAGATTAAATTACAAGGAATTGGGAAGGGTATATAGAATTATTAACCTACATGGACCCTACGGGGACAAAAAGACCTTCTAGGATGGTTTAGAAGATTTGGGTCTAGTAAAAGGTATAAATATCATCATAGGACTAGACCTCAATCTCTCTCAGGTGAAGGGATATTTAGAAAGAATCAACAAGATGTGATCCCCTTGTTTATTACTTCTCTCACTTTTTCAAGTCACAAGATATCGTATATGTGAAGCCTATCAAAATAGTTCATGTATGGAAGAACTCCATAAGAGATAGAGAAGGATTTTCAAAGAGACTGGATTGAATTTATTTATTTTTCGGGATCAAATAATGGATGATAGATTCAAAATAAAATCATAGGTTGAATATGGGGGTTTATCAAACCATCTTCCTATTATATTGCAAATTGAACCTGAAGTTAAGAAACCCCCATATCCTTTTAAATTTAATTATTCTTGGTTGTTAGAGGAGGATTTTAGATCTCTTATAACTAGGTCTTGGAAGATCTATGATAGAAATTCATTTGACTCTACAATGAAACAATTTGAAAATAATTTGAAAATTTTGAAAAGGGTGGTAGGGGAATAGGAAAAAAAATTGTGCTCAAAAATCCCAAAAGGGCCTAAGGAAAGTGGGAGAAAGTATGAAAATATTGTTTGAATGAAATAAGGCAGGGGATTTCTGATTCGAACCAAGAAAGTGTAAGACTTAATACATGCAAAACAACTTGGCAATTAACCAAGGTTATGCAAGTTATATAAATCAATGCAAATGTAAAGTTGAATAAGACAAATGAAGATGTGAGAGAAAAGTTAAAAAAAAAGTTAAATGAAAATAAAACAAATAGGAAAGAACGTTGAGGAATGGGAAGTGACGAGCCATGTCCATTGGCCTTCCCTTATCCCCTATCTCTCTATATTTATTCCCTCACTCTTGTTCTCAAATGATCTTTTGGCTAAGGAGGACAGGAATGAATAATGTTGTACAAGAGATTATCAAGATGAATAGGTTGAAATCCATTTAAGGTTGGTTTCCCATTTGGGTTCCAGGGTAAACGTTATGTACATTGTGATTTGTTTGTGGAGTAATATTTTTGTGTGCAATGTCATTCTTGTTTGGTTTAATCCATTGTTATGTGCGGTTAATGGTGACAAATATGAATGCCCGCTTCAATTTATGTTAGTTAGATTATAAAAACCATTTTCCCATGAACACCAATAGCTCCAAAATCCTCTCCATACATTTCTTTCAAATATTGGAGATCAATGGACACAGTTATTTGATTGTTGCAACCTGGTAGGAGTTTCTAAATTGGTATTCTAGAGTTGTTGGGGGATTTCTCTCCCCCCCATTGGAATTTCTCTTGCCTGGGTGAATTCTTAATTTCTTGGGAT
The DNA here is from genome assembly GCA_009831015.1 of Picea engelmannii. NCBI lineage: Eukaryota > Viridiplantae > Streptophyta > Pinopsida > Pinales > Pinaceae > Picea > Picea engelmannii. The sequence goes on from WSFP011450555.1 coordinate 9,929, forward strand.
GTTTTCTCTTTTCTCGGGCCAAGTTTACATCCCCTGGATGTTTTATATTATCCCTAAGTGACCTCACATATTTTAGGGTGTTTTGTTCCATGCTTGGACTGATATTTCACTTCCCTACGTCATACTACTCACTACTAAAGTAATTTTTTCTTTCCTAGACTATTATTCCACTCACCTGGGAATTTTATTTTATTGGTGGGTGCTTTCATCAGTTGTTGGGCATTTCAAATAATTTTTGTATTGAATTTTCAATTGTCTGAGTCAAAAATTCTCAAGGATTAAACAAATTTGATTTCCTAGAGCGTTTTCCTCGCCCACACTCTACACAGACTAAGCCTGAGTGATGAAAATAATTGTTGGCTCTCTTTAGTGACTGTCAATAAAGTGCAAAGAGAGTCTTCTTTTGTAGAAAGAGATGTAGAGTGTGTTAAACTAAAACTGGAGATAGATATTGAGGTCATAGATTATGATAATGTGGGAGATGTATTGAGGATTTGTGGAAAAAAACAAAAAAAAATTGAGAATGATCACGTGAAGATTGGAGCATTTAATACTCTTAAAATTGATGTGCATCGACCCTTTGTATTAAGAAAAAAAGTTTTGGATTTTGTGGCTTTGGATACCCTTAAGAAAGCTTGTGATCTTAGATCAAGCATTGATCTAATAGTTATGTTAATGCAAGAATGTCTAGAAAACCATTTTCTTGTCAGAAAAAGGATCAATACAATGTTGAAATGCATCCTTGGCTTCTAAGAGTATCTTCATAAGTCTATGTAGTGATAACTCTCCTATCTAGAATCATTTTCAAACCCATATGTTGTCAATTCAGCTTGGAGACTAGGATGTCCATATCTTGGAAAACGCATGCATCTATTCCTTTGGCCTCATTGCAGTAATGTCATCTACAACCAATTTGAGGTGTATTCTTTATCAAGTACAACAAGTTGCTTGATATCTTTCGGTTGGATCGAGCACATAAGCCTTGAGGCCAATAACTATCACTTGTGAAGACATATTTCGACATACTAGGCAATCTAGAGTACAGATTGCATTGAGAACAATTTATGTAGCCTTCATAAGTATAAAGATCCTTGTACAAGGCAAAGGATAAAGGTCATGTAGCCTCAAAAATATAGGGCACTTTGTATTAGCCTAAGAAAAATACAAAAAGAGATGTTCACAAAGGATCCATGTTGGTGAAGCGAGTGGGTGATAAGTCCCTCGTTTACGGATCAAATGGTATCAAAGTGGTTGCATCCTTGACCTTGAGACAGTTTCCAAAACTTTTAAGAGGATATTATAGAGCTCAACATGGGTAAAGAAACTAAAGATAAGTTGGAAGACTTAAGGGCCAACAATGCTCAACTTCAAGAAGAGAATGAGAACTTGAAAGAGCAGATTCAAATGTTCAACAAGAGGATGGAAAACATGGAGAAGCGCATTGAGACCTCTACCAAATTGTTTCCATTTCTCAAGAAGAAGTTTGAATAAATCCAATATACCCTCATAACAATAATGAAAAATTGGGACAAGCACAAAGCACAACTTTTACACCTTGGTGAGAAGGTCACCCAAATGGATAGCTAGAAAGAAGATAGGCTCACTCAAATGTTGGCATAGTTGCAACAAGAGTTGGAAAAGAAGGAGTCCTTGGAGAAGCTCCAAAAAACTGTTCAAGAGAACCATAAAGAAAGGCCACCATCCATTTCCATTGTCTCAACCAGCACCATGACTAAGACCATTTCAATAATTTCACCTTCCATAGGCATTCCTCAAGAGCATCTTGGTGAATTTGAGAAGCATGCTAGAGAAATTGGTTCAAATCTACTAAGGAAGATGGGCTATGATGGAAAAGGGATGGGAAATATAATACAAGGCCTCTTGAACCCCATTATAACTACATTATGGGTCAAGCATGAAGGCCTAGGATTTGATGGTAAAGGTTCCAAACTAACAACCATGAAGACCATTTGTGTGAAGGATAAAGACATGCCAAATTTGGCATGCTCATCAGGAGAAGGAGCAGCAGGAGTAAGTGAAGGTGGAAACCCACTACCACCTCAACCTTCTTGTGGCAGATTGAAGAAGGGAAATGACGATAAGATCTCATAGACTCACCCTACAACTACACTTATAGAAAGAATCAATAAGATCAGCAAGACCAAGAGCTCTTCATCAAACAAGACATTCATTGTTTGTCATTGTTGCAAGAGGAGAGGCCATAATGCTATCAATTGTTGGTATGTGGAGGTATGCTCATTACATGGAAAGAAGGGCCATTATGAGTTAGCTTGCTGGGAGAAGCAATCCACATGACACATGATAGATTGCTTTCAGTGGAAGAATGGAAAGAATACTTATCCAACACAATAGCGAAATCAAAGGTGCATGGAGAGGAGGATTATGTCAGGCAATCCTTGTAGCAACAACATGAAATTTTTCCACCGTTGCTAGATGAATGTACACTAGGAAGAAAAGTGATGTCAACTTCTTCCAAAGCTTAACCCCAAAAGCCACATGGCCAAGAGAAGAATGTGGAAAGTGAAGATTGAAGAAGAAGAGGAGCTACCTGCATCTCCAGTCCAAAGAGCAATATATTGCCAAGGACCTATAGAAGTAGAGGAGGTTAGTGACACCAACAATATGGACAACAAGTTGATGCCAAGAGCAGTCAAAATTGCAAGAATTCAAAGAACCCCATTCTTGGAGTTGAGGTAGATATTGGTGCATGGAAATCAGTGACTTTAGAGGAGTTCTTAAGAACTCCATGGTGTTATTGCAAGCATGTGAAAGCATGTGCAAGCATTGGAGAGTTATTTCGATGCTAGGAAGCAAATGATCCTAGTTGAAGAAGGTAGCCACACTTCCTCTTCAATAATTTTGATGTAAGTATAGCATGTTGAGATCGCACTAAACAACAAGAATACCAACATTCGACTTGGATTCATGATTGCCAAGATGGACCATCTCCAAGGTACAAAGGGAGGTGGTAATGAATGTTGAGTCCAGAGTTTGAATATGGAGATTTCTCAAAGTTGAGCCAATGAGAATATTTCTACATTGCTTGAACAACCAAGCCAGAACGTGAGCTAGATCCATAAACAAGGACCAAAGCTAGTAGCTAGAGCCACGAGCCAAAGCCACTTGAGTCAAAGTTGTTTCCAAAAGCCAACTTCAAATCCATGTTCCATAGAATTAAACAAAAGTACATTGATCCAGATCGGTTTCCTTGAGCTTTTGGAGACCAAAATTCCTCTCAATAGGGAGGTGTGATCCAAAATGGATTCGAACCAAGAATGGGTAAGACTCAAATATACCTGCAAAAAAAAACTGACAATTAACCAAGGCTATGCAAGCTATGTAAAAAAATGCAAGTGTAAAGTTGAATAAGACAAATGAAGATGTGAGAGAAAAGTTAAAAATAATTATATCAAAATAAAATGAATAGGAGAGAAGGATGAGGAATGGGAAGTGAAGAACCACGGTTGTTGGCTTTCCCTTACCACCTAGCTCTCCCTATTTCTTCCCTCACTCTCATTCTCAAATGGTCTTTTGTCCAAGGAGGAGAGGAATGAATATCATTGTACCAAAGATTGTCGATATGAATAGATTGGGCCCCATTCAAGGTTGGTTTTCCCATTTGGGTTCCAGCGTAAACGTTGTGTACATTGTGATTTGTTTGTGGAGTAATATTTGTGTGTGCAATGTCATTTTTGTTTGGTTTAATCCATTTTTATGTGTGGTTATTGGTGACAAATATGAATGCCTGGTTCAATTTATGTTAGTTGGATTATGAAAACCATTTTCCCGTGAATGCCAATAGCTCCAAGATCCTCTCCATCCATTTTTATCAGAGATTGGAGATCAACAGACATGGTTATTTGACTGTTGAAATCTAGTAGGATTTTCTAAATTGGTATTCTAGACTTGTTGGGGAATTTCTCTCTCCCCCATTTGAATTTATCTTGCTTGGTGAATTATTGATTCTCTGGGGCATTTTCTCTTTTCACGGGTCGAGTTTACATCCCCTAGTTTACATCCTTGAGTGACCTCACATCTTGCTAAGCATTTTGTTCCATGCTTGGACTAATATATCACTTGTCTAAGTTGTACTTCTCACTACTAAAGTGATTTTCTCTTTCCCATACTATTGTTCCACTTATCTAAGAATTTTGTTTTATTGTTGGGTGCTTTCATCAGTTTTTGGGCATTTCAATTAATTGTTGGGTTGAATTTGTAGTTGCCTGAGTTGAAATTGCTCAAGGCTAAAACGAATTACATTCCTGGGGCATTATCCTCACCCACGCATTGCACAGACAAAGCATGAGTGATGAAAATAGTTGCTATGTCTCTTTAGTGACTGTCAAGAAATTGCAAAGAGAGTCTTCTTCTAGAGAAAGAGATGTAGAGTGTGTTAAACTAAGTTGGAGATAGAGATCGAGGCCATAGATTATGATAAAGTGGGATTTGTATTAAGGATTCGCAGAAAAAAGAAATGTTGTTTAGAATGAGCGCGTGAATATTGGAGCATTTCATACTCTTGAAATTAATGTGCAATGGCCCTTTGTATTAAGAAAGGATGTTTAGGATTCCATGGATTTGTATACCCTTAATATAGCTTGTGATCTTGGAGCAAGCATTGATCTAGAAGTGATCTTAATGCAAGAAGGTATAGCAAACCTTTTTTTTGTTGGAAAAAGGATCAATACAATGTTGAACTGCATCCTTGGATTCTAAGAGTATCCTCATAAGTCCATGTAGTGATAACTCTCCTGCCTAGAATCATTTTCAAACTCATATGATATCAATTCATATCGGATACTAGGATGTCCATAGCTAAGAAAACATGGGCATCTATTATCTTGGATTCATTGCAGTCTTTTCATCTACAACAGATTTGACATGTCTTCATCACCAAGGACAAGTTACTTGATAGTTTTCGATTGGATTGAGAACACAGGCCCTTAGGCCATTAAATATCACTCATGAAGACATATTTTGGCATACTGGGCAATGTAGAAAAGAGGTTGCATCGAGAACAAGTCTTGTAGCTATCAGAAGTACAGAGATCCTTGTACAAGGTAGAGGATAGAGGCCTTGTAGTTTCCACAAGGCAGGGCACTCTGTAGAATCTTGAGACAAAGACAAAAATATGCTTCTGCAAACGATGCATCTTGGTGAAGCGAGTGGGCTATAAGTCCCTCGTTTTCAGATAATTTTCTCTAAAGAAGAATAACAATCCTTAAAGAAGCTTGAAGGGAAAAAGAAGAAATTGTTGCCTAGAGAGGAAATAGAAAGGAGGCTCTAGAGTAGAGCCATATGGCTGGATGAACGAGACAATAATATAATTTTTTTCACAAATATGCAAACTATAGGAAGGATATAAATACAATCTAGGAAATTTCCAAAGCTGATGGATCCAAGGTCAAATATTTCAAGGAAATTACAGAAGTGGAGAAAGGTCATTTCAAAAAATATTTTCAAAGACCTTGAAGTTGCAAACATTGGAGAAATTATGAGAATCATCCATCTTTTTCTTAGACTAATCAATGAAGACATGAATAAGGCCTTGGAAGAAAAAATGACAAAAGAATAATTAAAAGTTGTTAAAAGGATAAAAATCCAATGCCTGATGTATGGATTATGGAAATTTGTTATTAGATTTTATGATTTACTGGAAAGAGATCTCTTGAGAATAGTGGAATAATCTATACAATCTAGGAAAAATTTAGGAGCTTTAAATTCCACATTTATAACTCTTATGCCAAAAAAATGATCCAACTACCTTTGAAGTTTTTAGGCTAATTTCTTTATGCAATCTTGTATATAAAATCATTTCCAATATTATAACTAATAGGCTTAAATATCTTTTGTATGGTGTTATTTGGATTAAAAGTTTGGATTTTGTTTCAATAGGAAGATTCATTATGTTATTGGAATAGCTCAGGAAGGAACGCACTCATTAAAATTTCAAAAAAAAGATAGTGTAGTGATGAAAATAGATCTAGCCAAATCTTATGACAAAGTGAGTTGGTTATATCTTAGGTTGATTCTTCTTCAGATAGGGTCGAATCTGTAGACTGTAAATGGATCATGGGATGCTCAACATTTGTCTCTTATGCAGTTCTCCATTGGGGGTTTTCAATGCATCAAGGAGCCTCATACAAGGATGTCTTTAACCCCCCTTTATATTTTTATTAGTAGATAAAGGATTAAGCATGGTGATAAAATATGCAAAGAAAAGAGGAGAAGTAGAAGGGATCAAAATTTAAAAGTCAATGGTGATGTTACGTTTGTTGTTTGTAGGAGACATTTTGACATTTGGTTGATACTCTAGTAATCAATTGAAAAGAATTAAGGAGGTATTGGCATATATTGAAAGGCGATAGGAGTGGAATTTAACTTGTCAAAGTTGATGAAGTGGACAAAGAGGTAAAACTACAATTTTAAACTTGTTTTCAATGGGCTCCATTGATATGGATGAAGATGTAAAGTATTTGGGTTTTAATTGAAAACCTGATGATTATAAATATGGAGATTGCACATGGCTATGTAATACAATAGAATCAAGAATTGCAATTTGGTGCCACATATGGCTATCCAAATGACGTACATTAAAAGTATTCATGGTAATTGGATTTCCATATCCCATAGCCCATAGTCCATAGTCCAAAAGCATTTTTTTGATAAAATAAATAAACTTTTGTTGGCATGTTTTTCAGGAAAAGATTGTGCTTGTCATTGATGGAAAGAAAAACAATGATGACATTCAGAAGATTGATGGAAACAACAATAGCATCGATGGTATGCTTACAGGCAAGAAAAGCAGCAATAAGGAAAGCGGCAATGAAGGCAAACAAGGAAAGCATAAGCTCAAGTGAAGAAGAAAACAGTAAGCAGAGATCACAGCTCAGAAGAGATAGCGCTTTGCACTTTCCAAAAGTGCAGTTGAGGTCCAAGAGAAAGACTCACAGGAGGAGCAAAGGTTGAGACCTTTGAACACTTAGAAAATCTTATAAGACAGAGAGATCAGAAAGCTCAGGAGGAAGAACGACAGTGGTCATTGGATCACCAATCTCAACTACCCAATGATTGTTAGATCAACGCCCAGTGACCAGAGGAAGCGCAAAAGAGCAATACAGATCTGATCCGTTGGATCTTAGCGACGGGGACCAACAGCCATCAGATCCACTATAACTGTGAAGAGGATAATGGGAGAGAGCCATCCTCCAATTCTGTGAAACGCGAAATCACGATGAGATCTGAGTCGTTGAATCCATAGGACACGTGGCGAGAGATCAACATTTTGTTGACTGAAGAGTCAAAGGAAGGAGGTGCTCTAACCTTTGAAGTTGCGTAACGTTAAATCGCGATAAGATCTGGATCGTTACATCACAGAGGTTTGTGGACCGTTGATCTAGAGTATTTCAGATATCATGAGTTAGAAGAGTCAGGGTTGGCTCGCGTTCAAACATCTGAAACACAAAATCACAATAAGATCTAGAACATTAGATCATAGAGGGTTGTGAACCATTGATCTAGATTATTTCCGATATCGGGAGTTAGAAGAGTCAGGGTTGGCTCATGTTCAAACATCCGACACGTGAAATCGCGATAAGCCTTTCTGAATAGGCCTGTGGTCACAGCTAGTGGGCATGTGGGAGAAACACGCCTGGTGCTAGTTCGAGCAGGTAAAGTTCGCGAGGAAAATATTTGAAAGGTAAACAAGTCTCTGCGGATTTAATCCAACGGTGTTGATTAATCGACATTTTGAGCAAAGGGTGACTATTGCACTTCACGAACTATTGATCAGTTATGATTTAGTTAGCAAAACTGAATCATAGTTCTTGGGTTTTGGGTGATTTGGTTGCTTGTGTGTTTCTTTGGAGATTCAAAGTTTAACTAAATGGAAGGATTGTATAAAATCAATATTCCATGACAGAGTTAGGTTGGTTGTTCTCACTGGAAAAATGAGTTGAACTGGGAGAAAGGAAAATCACACTATGCACAGTGTAAGATCAAACTCAGAGATGAGAAACAGAAGCTTAACAGAACAGAAAAGGTGAAGAGAGAAGAATGTACACATACCAAAGATCATGAGAGGAACAGAGAAAGAACAGATAGAAAGAGACATCAAGTCAAGCCAAGTATGAACAGAATAGAAGAATAGTGAAGTGGAGAATAATTGCATAACAGAGAAGAAGTTGTAAGAATTGATATATCTGTATTGTTGGTTATTCAATCATTTATTTATAATCAGGGAGGTGCTAGGGAGGACTGTATTCCTTTGTTATTCAAGTTGGCACTTGAATATTGGAAGTTGTAGCTTTCATCTAGTTGTGGCTAAAAAACAAGGTGGCGGGGTGGTGCTAGGGAAAACATGGAGTTTTATGTATGCAAGTTGGTGCTTGTATAAGTGGAAGTAGGTGCTTCCATCCAGTTGGTGCTGGAACACTCGGGTAGTTGGTGCTTCCTTCTAATGGGTACTAGATAAACCAGAGAGTTGGTGCTCTCAGCAAGTTGCAGCTTGTAAAACAGAGGTGGTAGCCTCATTTTGAGTTGGTGCTCAAAGATAGATGATGTACAGAACATAAAAGACTGCTTATCATTTAAAGAAGAAGAGGTTTTCTCCCTTTATGTGTTTCCTCGTGAAAATATGTCTCTGTGTATATCATATGTGTGATTGATAGTTATTATTTATGTTGTTCATATCTTGTATAATCTTGATGGTCACTTGGTGAAGTTTAAAAAATGTTTTAATAAACATAATATTGTTTAAGCACAATAACAATTGATTCACCCCCCCTCTCAGTTGTCTTAGTAATTTCAACAATTGGTATCAGAGCGGGTTCCTTTTATTTAAACGTAGATCTGTAAGATTAAACATGACAAGTCATGAAGGGACTTCAGCCAATAAGCCTCCTTTGTTTGATGGAACAAGTTTTTCTTTCTGGAAAGTTAGAATGAGAACCTACATAATGGCCTTAGGTGTTGATGTTTGGGATGTAGTAGAGACTGGATATATAAAGCCTATTGTGCTAGCTTCCAAAGATGATAAGTTATAATTTAGCTTCAATGCTAAGGCAATGAATGTTATCTTGAATGGACTTACTGGAGCTGAGTTTGTAAAGTTGATGTATCTTGAATCTTCCAAAGCAATGTGGGATAAACTTATTAGCAGTTATGAAGGAAATGAGAAAGTAAAAGATGCCAAACTTCAAACATATAAATTAAAATTTGAACAACTAAAGATGAATGAGGATGAAACAGTTAGTAAGTATTGTTTAAGAGTTGAAGAGCTTGTGAATTCCATGAAGGGTCTTGGTGAGAAGATTGAAGATGTATTTTTAGTTCAAAAGATTGTAAGATCTCTGCTTGATAGATTTAATCCAAAAGTTTCTACAATAGAAGAACTAAATGATCTTAAAACTTTGTCTATTGATCAACTCCTAGGAACTCTAACTGCATATGAAATGAGAATTAGAAAAGATAAATCCATCACTAGAGAAGCATCTTTTAAAGAAGACAAGAATATTGATTCAGAATTAGATGATATTGAGGCAAAATTTGTGAGAAGGTTAAAGAAAGGATCAAGAAAATACCAAGGCAAGTTTCCCTTCAAATGTTTTAACTGTGGTAAGATAGGTCATTTTACATCAAAGTATCCTCACAAGAAAAAGGATCAGAACTCTGATGATGAAAAGAAATACAAATTTAAGAAATATAGTAAAATGAAAAGCTTGTGTGCAAACAATGTCGATTCCTCAGAAGACATAGATAGCGATTCATCCTATGAAGACAAAGTGAATGATTTTATGCTTATGTCTATGGGAGAT
>WSFP011450556.1:0-19763 GCA_009831015.1 Picea engelmannii
ATCTGTTTATTTCTTTTCTCATATATGTTGATATTGTGAACAAAAAAATAAAAAGGCATTATTTGTTTCTATTTTTCCCTAATTCTAACAATTTTCCTATGACTTTGACCAAGGGAACACTACTTTAGGAAGACTCCTCACACCTTCTTGTGACCGTTCTTCTTTCTATCCTTATCCTATACCAAACATCAATAAACAACACAATGCCTAGAATCATACTAAGCTCTCTATTACTAAGCTCTTTTTATGGAAACTATGTGATATGGCACTTAAATAATAACTCATATCTATAGCTTATCGAACTCACTATGAAGCTTCTATATGATTAGAGTGGTATCACTATTAGGAAGATACAATATGAATATTAAGACTAACTGGATTATTACTTGTATTATACCAATCTTATTGAGGCAATGATATCAATGAATATGGGAAAGGTGATTGCCTTATTTCTCTAATAAGTTGCCATTATAGGTTACCATTCGTATTGATTTCCCATATTCATGCCTATTCAATGGTAAACCTACTACTGGAACTAGTCTAATTTGGAATTAGAGGTTATACAAGCATTGCATGAATGATTTCCATTTAATTGATACTCATATGAGCCAATAACATGGACTAGTAATACCTGTATAACCTTATTTACTCCTATTGTGTGATGTATGTACCCGATGAGTGCAATGAATATGGAATAAAGGGGCACTCACATTACCACATATAGGTGAATGTAAATAAGATTACATCATATGTGTACAAATCTCCTTGTATCTCATATGTAGAAACACAAGTAAATCCCATGAATCACTTCTATTACCATAAGTTGATAGGTATGAATATGGTATGATCACATCAGTATGAGTTCCATGTTCTTGAATAAGGATAGATAATTTATTTGGTGGACATATCCCATTTTGGGTGAACCATGTATATCCGTGTCTCTATTGTATTGTGTATCTCTTTTGTTTTATGTCTTCATCTGTTTTATATTATTGTTATGTGACCCTCTTTTTTCTAACAAGAAACACCAAACCATAAAGGTAAGAAATAATCTCATTAAGAAACATGGGAGAAGTGGTGGATAAAAAGGACCTAGTAGTGCATGTCACCATTACATGAGGGGCTGGTCACTAGGAAAATAACTCTCCAAAAATACCTATGTGTGCACATGTGCAATGTTACTAAAGTCTAGTGAATCTTAGTTACATGTACAAGTTCCCCACAAATGATGTTATAATGCTCATCATTATGACACTAGTTACAAGATTACATCAATCCACTAGAAAACATTAAAACACATTCTAACATATCCCTCATCTAGAAATGAAAAAACCCAATGCATGCATCAATATGGATCTTTAAGTTTTGAAGCTAGCCATATGCATGATTCTCCTGGTGTTATAAGGTTTGGAAGTTTCCTCGTTGACCTTAATCTAGATCTAAATTAACCCATTTTAGGTCACATCACAATGGAAAAGGGAATCTAGTAGCATATGCATGCTCACTCAACAATTGAGGAAGGAAGTACTAACATATCTCAATAAACAATATCCATTCTTGATTCATCCCTTTCAATCTTCTAAGAATAGACTAGCTCTTCTTGTGTAGAAAAAAATTTCATGTCTTCTAAAAGGCTTGGGGAGTAATCCACTATAATTTATTCATCCATAAATCCATCCACATAATTTCCTTATTCCATACAATATATGAAAGAATTATACTTCTTTCACACACACACACGCACGAAAAATCCATAACATTTTTATGTTGAAATAAAAATGGTAAAGTTACACTCATAAAGTGCACTATGACATGAAAGAAAAACTTAACAAGAATAGCTCTTGATATTCTTCCAATATAATTGAATGAATTTGTAATATAGTATCTCAAAATAAGTTGTCCCCAAACATATTACATCATAAGAAAAAAATCCTATATAGGTGTTACATTTTGAAAGTTTCACCTTGAAAACCATAATAAAATTATCCATTGCAGCCTCTTGATATACAAAAAACAAAGTAGCAAAAATGTTCAAAACAAATAAGGAAATTAAATCCATTATCCAAAATGGATAGAGCTCATTTAAATAAATATATGGAGACAGGGGGTAGGGATTTTCCCCTTCCCTTTACTCTACCATGTTGATGGTAGTATGCTATATCTCCAAAGATATTTTTGACATGGCATCAACCTTATAGATGTGATAATAAGATATATGAGAGAATATTCCCTCCAACAACTTTATTTGGTTATAAATTGGATGGAAACAAATATTTTGTATTCTATGGTTCCCCAACATCTAATCTATAACCAAATTTGAGTCAGAAACAACCTATAATTAATCAATATTTCTTTCTAATGTAATTCTTATCAATGGTTCAAGTGTTTTCATTTTATCCCAATTGTTAGTACCTCCACACAAAGTAGCCTCAAAATAAATGTTGTTTGAATAAAAAAAACAAAGTGCACCTATAGCCTTGCATGTATTGGGGTTTCTTTAACATGCCCTATCAAAAAATCCCCATGCTTTTGTTTTTTTAATATCAAGTGTGCTTATATTCCTCTAGGGTTTTGTTTGGAAATGTACCTTGATTCCTTCATAAGAGAACTTGATTTTATAGAATACTTGGAGGTGGATATTAACTTGTCCTATAACATAATGTCATTTATAATCAACCACGGGGCCTAAGAAACATCATAGAAAATTTTGGTGCTTTAACGCATGTGGAAATGGCATTCTCCAAAATCATTTAATCTACATGATTATGTGGCCAAGGGCTCATGGAGAAGGTAATCATTGTCACTATTCCATGAAGATGATTACAATGGAGCAAACTACTTGTTGAATTGACTCATAGTGTCGATTCATTTCAATTTGTAGCTTACTTGCCTAGACATTTCATGCACACTTTCCCTAAATGGTCTAAGGGGTAAAAAATGAAAACCAACACTCAAAACAGTATGCCATCAATTGAAAAAATTGAGTTTCATTGGGGACATTATCCTTGAGTAGTCACTGAGGTTGAATGTGTGAGATCTTGTTATTTAACCCCTGGATCCAAATTTAGTTCTTCAACACATGTGGAAATGACCTCATCCATTATTGTTTCTTATGCACATTTGCATGTCCAAGGACTCATGGAGAAGGTTGATATTGGAAACAATCACATGGAGATGAATCTAATGGATCATATTTCTTATTGAACCAACTCACAGTTCTTTAGTTGTTTTGAGTTGTATCTCATTTACTTGGATAATTCAAGGACACTTTCTCTAAATGGTCCCAAGGGAAAAAAATGAAACACATGACTAGGAACATCATGATATTAGTTGCAATAAGTGAGTTTCATTGGGTACATCATCCCAAGTATTCATCGAGGTTGAATACGAGAGATATCACGATTTGACCCCTAGATCCAAATCCAGTGCTTTAATACATGTGAAAACAAGCTCATCCAAAATATTCTATTATTAATGCTTGTATGATTAAGGACTTATGGAGAAGGGTGTCATTAACATTTTCCAATGGATATGAATCCAATGAAGAAAACTTCTCATAGAAATGACTCATGGTTTTTGAGTTGTTTCAAGTTGTAGGTTGTTTGTGTGGACAATTTAGGGTCACTTTCCCTAGATGGTCCCATCGAAAAAGAAACGAAAATAATGACTTGGAACAACATCCCATTAGTTGTATCTAGTGAGTTTCATTGTAACCATTTTCCTTGTGAGGTCATTGAGTTTGGAGACAAGAGACCTTGTGATTGACAATTGATTTTTTTTTTAAATACCTACATGACGCCAGGATTGCAACATATGGTAATGTTGCTCCCATGTCACATATGTCGGAGATATATAGTGAGCCGTCGGTTGAGCGATGTAACCATACATCGTAATTGTGATGTATGGTAATGTCGCTCCCATGGAAAACACATTGGAGATAAATATTTGATTGTTGGTTGAGCAATGCTACCATATGTCAATATTACAACGTATGGTAACATTGCTCCCATAGTGTCCACATAGTGGAGATCAATGAAATGGGATGTCGGAATTACGATGTCTCTGACGTCGCTGTAGCAATGACTATATGGGGTTTGGACATTCAAATCTGAGATGACACGTGTCAACATGAAACGTCACAATAGAGATGATAGTTATGGCATTGAAAAAGAGACGTCATGTGAACCAACATTTGAGGGCGTCCACTATTTGTCGTTCTCCTGAAAATATAAAGTGGAAATTGCGTCGAACGCACTGTCAGAATTTGACCCAAATGTACTAGTGAATGAGTGGTCCAAATTATTGTTAAATATATCACAACCCTCTTTTGTGGGAGAGGGAGAAGACAACAATGGAACGATGGAACTTCGTTCATAGATGGTCTACTAGGAAGTGTAGATATGGGCTATTCTTATGGAGATACTTTGGCTAGGTTATATATTGAGGAGGAAAATCCTAAAATATATTAGGAGATAATAGACGTGGATATGGAAAAAACAGGTTTGGAAAGAAAGGAGACATCAAACTAGAGTGAATAGTCAGAGATAACAAAGATTGAGGAGTGGAATGCTAATAACTGTAAATTATGTTACAAATTTGGTTATAAGATCATTCAAAAACAAATAGTGGCAGTGTTTCACTTCACATCTAATATATGAAATCACATTTATTTATTCCAATGACATGAATTTAATGACCTCAATGAATAATCTCATAGTTATCTAAGATTAAAAATCCAAACTTAGGTTATCTATGTTTGGAAAAAAAAATTCATTGTGTGCGTGTTTAGTGATTGAAACTCAAAACTTAGGTATAACCTAAGATTGAAAAAATTGCATTTGGTTAGAGCTCAACCAAAAGACATCTAATTGGTCAGCCAATTAGATGTATGATAAAAGTAATTTAAATATTATTATGCAACCCCCCTACCTCGGCAAGGTCTGTCGAACTCCCGGTCACTGGATCTTCACTAAATTGAGCTAGAATAGCTCTTCGATTCCCTGCTAGAATCCCACGAATGAACATCCACAGGTCCTTCTATTGAACTCAACCTATGCGGACAAGAACTATATGTGATCTCCCTACACGTGACCACAACCTTGTGACCACAGGCCTACACAATAGGCGCGTTGCGTTTCGCTATGTCAAATATTTTTCATTCCAAGACACCTGACTCCTCCAAATACTGAAACCCCGAAAAGGGCTTAACGGTCCTTAGCTCCTCCCTTAAATCCTCCTGATGTGACCCTCAGCTACAACCTGGGGCTCAACCTTCAAGCGTGTTAGAACTTCGTAACTAGGGCCTTTTGGGATGGTTCTCTCCTTCGAACCTCTGATTCCTAAAATACTAAAGTATTGATGCTCCAGATCAACGGTCCACATCCTGGCTCGATCCAACGACTTAGATCCCTTCACGATTTCGGCTATCGTGAGTCCTCGTAACTACACCCTTCGACTTCTCCGATATGAGAATCAAAGAAATGTTGATTGGCTGCCACACATCCCTTCAGATGGATGGTCCTGATCATTTCAAAAATTCTCCTGTGCACCTTCCTCCATTCCCAATGACTATTGGTTCATGCGCTCAGATCCAACATTCTAGATCTGTGTTATCACTGAAATTTCATCCACACATGGTGACAAGAACTCAGCATCGTCAAACAGTGATGAAGTCATTCATGGCATTGAATTAATTTCACAGCATTCCAAAAAGGTCAAAAACTATACAAAGTAGTAAAAATTGAAGAGCGCTTTACAGAAGTTGGGTGCGCGCACACATGCGCGGAACAAGAACGTACCATGCGCACATACGCGCACGATGCATGGTTGTTGGCGCAAAAACCCGCGCACCTACTAAACAACGCATTTATTGAATTAGTCGGCCTCCCAACCACTTATGGATCAACTCCCAAGCTGATTTGACCCTCAAATCTGAGCTAAATTTGAATGGTGGGCTGGTCAAAGACCTAATAATGCCCTAAAGAGCCTCTTTTGACACTACAAAGGAGTTACACAATAACCCAATGCAATGCTATAAAAAGCCATGAAGAAACCTCATTTTCTCAAGGAATTTCATGCAATGTTATGATGCCTATATTGTTTTAAGGACTCCATCCTTGAAAAGATCATTTTGGCACCATTTCATTGAGCAATCCACCTCTCCATTGAGTGGATTTGCAAAGGAGTTCTTTCATCACCATTTTTATTTTTTCTTGTTGTAAGGAGAGCAAGTTTGTGAGGGTCCAAGAGCCTTCCTTTGGAGGAAGAAGGAACTCATAGTCCCCTTTCTTCATTGTGCTTTGATTTCATCAATAGATCAGCCTAAAAACATTGGTGATATTGGTCTTTTTGTGTTTTGTTATCTCTATATCCATATGCTTATAAT
The DNA here is from genome assembly GCA_009831015.1 of Picea engelmannii. Taxonomy (NCBI): domain Eukaryota; kingdom Viridiplantae; phylum Streptophyta; class Pinopsida; order Pinales; family Pinaceae; genus Picea; species Picea engelmannii. The sequence goes on from WSFP011450556.1 coordinate 6,386, forward strand.
TTTAGTTTGTTTTAGTGTAATTCTTGCTTATAGTTTTGTTTTTCTTTCTCTAACCCTTTCCTCTACAGCTATCATGCTCAGCAAGACCCAACTGGGCATGTAAGCACCTCTTATTTTCTCACCAAGGTGACAAAGAGGGTGCAAACAGATTGGCGACTCCACTGGGGACTAGGTATCAATTCCTACCTCTTTTGGGTTTATTTTTCTCTTCTTTTAGTTTGCTTAACTTGCAGGTGCACAAACCGGCCTCGGTCGACCTGCTAACCAGTCAATTCACAGGAGAATTGAGAGAAATCCATCTGGATTTTCTTTCTCGTCTGTTTGTCACAGGTGCACGGGTATTCCACCCCACAGACACACATCATGCGTGCATGCTCTTTCGTAACATCTTTTCTCTGCGCGCATGCGCTTTCTGACTCATTTCTTCTCGCGTGCCTGCACTCTGTGCGCGCCTATCTACACTAGGGGCCATGCATTTTGAACAAAATTTCACTTTGTAAGTTCTTTGGATGTGGGGAAGGCCATCGTCCTTCTTAAATATGATGTCAAAAATGTTGTAAATCCACATTACACTTAGTCCCCTCATCATATAAAGGGGTTAGTCGAGCACACATAGGCACTTAGGAGGATAAAAATCAATTTCCCTTATTTGCTTTATGCCACATGGATGGCTTGCTTTGACTTATAACATAAGTGGACAATCATATTTAATCACATCTTAACTCACATTTGGGACTCAAAGTTGAAGTAACAATCGTTGAGTATGCTCTTCTCTCGCGCCTCCAAGCGATCTTGAGAAACAGAAAAGGATTGTGAAAACAATCTCATCTCTCTTAACAAAAGTTTTAAGAACCTTTAGGAGAGGACAACGGCCCTTTTTGGGACCCCTCTTAGTTTCATTTTTTTCAAAAACATATTTTAAACTTGTAATGGGCCCATACATGCCCACATGCTACAAAGATAGAATAGTGGTTGAAGTTTTGCTTTCTTAGATCAAAACACTAGGAGAGTTCAAAGGTTTGTAACGGGCCCATACATGCCCACATGTTCAATCTAGGATTGTTTCATGCTTTTCTAGATTACCTCACAATAGGGAGTTAAAGGATAGTAACGGACCCACATGTCCACATGCTAGCTTCCTAGGGCTTTTTGAATTCCGCAAGGTCGTACCAAAGACATCTAGCTAATTAGGTAATCAAACTCTTGTAAAGGACCAAGCAAAGTCCACATGCAACAAGGTGACATCTAATTAACTAAAAATTGGCACACTTTTCACTCACACAAAAAAGTCACTTCTCACTCACATAGCTTCTTCTCGAAACGTGGAGGTCAAAGTAAGTTTCCTCCAAAGGGATTCCAAAAATACCCCATCTTTTCTTGACAGGACTATCCACTCTCATTGTCAATCAAACGAGGTTGGTTTTCACCCCCAGCCTCACAAAACAACTTCATCTAAAATATTTCTAAAAACTCACCAAGTTTTCCTCCACATGAGGTGCCAAAATAAATTTTTAGTCTAGGTAGGATTTTGGGGATATGCATCCAAATAACTCCCCGTTATTTGGTTCTCACATTTTCAAACATAGAGGTTGTCAAATAGGGAACTTCAAATCCTCCAAGTCAAGTGTTCCAATCACCATAAGGCAGGGAGATACCCATGAAGGGTTGAAGGCCAAGGTCCGGTTGTTCTGTGCATTCCCCCCTTGAGGCACCCACCTCTTAGATGGGATCCATCCCGTGACCCATTTCTTAGGCCGAAAATCTAAATGCCGCACTTTGACTGAGGTACCTAGTGACCAACTTTAGGACATCTACCTAGGTGGAAATTGTGGGCTGCAATTGCACCTTGATTGGATTTTGTGTGGCTATTGGGAAATATCGCCAGCTCTTTCAGGATATGCCCCCTCTACCCCTCATTATAACCAATTATTTCATCCTTCACTAGTGTCTCTTCCGGTGACTTTAGACCCCACTGTTGAGTACTATTGGAATGTCTAGTGCTATTTGAGAGGAAGGATGTTACATCTTCTAGGACATGAGCATTTGCTTTCTTTTTTATTCCCCCACGTGGACACAACCCACTTACCCATATATATGCTTCTTTCTCATTTTATGTATGATTCACATCTAATTATAGTTTGATTTGGATATATATATTGTGTAAACATTCAACACAAAGGATTTTTGTTTCTATAATTCTCTCACCACTTGTTGCACACATTCACACAACTAGTCTGACATCATAGGGGAACCACAGAACCCCCGTCATTCACGACGCTTGCTCAACCTCCCTCCTATCTTAAGGGGAGTATCTGGTCATACCCGCTCATCGATACCTCCTTCACACACTCCTGTGAGTGCTACTATCTTAGGATCAACTTTGCTTGGTTCTACATTACTTGGGTCAACTTCCCAAGGTCATCCATTCACTCGCTCTCCTTTACAAGGAAGCGGGGGACCCACTTCCTCTCAAGGAGGGAGCACCAACCCACCTAGTCCCCATAAAGGGTCAGGTTCACAACACACTATGGCTGGAGCTAACCCTCCCACCCCACTACAGATGCCATATTTGGCCTCTCTCAACATACCAGATCTTACCAAACTCACCAATGATCCTATACTGCATGACACCACATGGCCTGCAATGCCAACAAAAATTCCTTCAGACATACCAAAGTTTGAAGGAAAGGCAGGGGATGACCCCGCCAACCATGTCATGACCTTTCATCTATGGTGTTCTTCCAATAGCATTATGGATGATTCCATCAGACTCCAATTATTTCAATGCACACTTACTGGCCCATCAGCCAAATGGTATGTCGAAGAAAAATCAGGTTCCCATGTGACCTTTGAGTCATTGACCAAAGCATTATTGACCTTCTTCCAATTACCCATCCTCCATGAAAATGGTCTAGAACTACTATCTAAATTCAAACAAACCTCAACCACCCACATTGCTGACCACATTCATGAGTGGCGTAGGCGACATAGTTTGTGTAAAGAAGAAACCACCAAGCAGTAATGTCTCGACTGGTTTCTTAGATCACTTGTCTCTCTACTTGGTAAGGATGTAGCTTCCACCTTCCCTCAATCCAAAGAGGAAGCCATCAGTAAGGCCCAATAGTATGACCTCATCTATGCATAGTCAGGGTACTTATAAACAGTACTTCCTGATCTTCCAAAATCTGTGTCGTTTGGCCAAGACAAACCTGGGATGTCTCACTCAGCAAACGGACTAATAGGTGCCACCACACACCATGGTCCACAACCCCAACATCCACCGATGTATGGAACACCTCAATACCTTCCGGCATATGGGGGCACTCCTTATTACCCCCCACCCCCTTATCAACAGCCATACCCTGTTGCAATACCTCCACCCATCAGTGGACCACCACCGACACCTCCCATACATCCACCTATCCCCACAAACAGTGGTACTCCCTCAACATCATCTTATAGTACTAGTGAAAGAACTATGCCTTCCTATGTACCTTATGGATCGGTACCACCACAAAATCCATACTTCCCATTCCTCGGTCCTCCACAACCCATGGCGCCCCCACATCCACATGCGGGGGTAAATTTTGTTCAACCCCTTGCTGCTCAACAATACCAAAATTTCGAACAGTTGAATACAGCCAACCCAACTCATCCATCGAACAATGCCAAGAATAAAGGAAGGAACATGAATAACAACAACCCAGGTCAAGGCAGGCATCAAACCCCACAGCACCAACCCACTGGGGGAAATCAGAACCAAGGAAACCAAAACCCCCAAGGGGGCAATAACAACAAACGCCAAGGGAGAAATAATGTTAAAACCATCTTCCCTTGTGATCTTTGTGGTGAGTTCGGTCATTACACTCACCATTTACCCCAAATTTCTGATTTCAAATGGTTGAAAGACTCAGGTAGCCTCCCCCATTCTCCTGCACAAACTGCCCCTCAACAGGCACCACAACAATACGTGCAACAACCCCCTCCCGCCATGCTGCAAAACCCTATTCCACATCAAGGTTTGATAAACACCCAACAGGATACACAACACCCCCCACCTCAGGTAGGACAATATGACAACCCCAACAATCCAGTAGAGCATACAATTCTCCTCACCAGTGAGGAAGAAATTCTTCTGCAAACGCGTAATCGTCAGTATCATACACCCGCTGAGTCTCCTCCCATATCTCCAGAAACAAACCCTACACCAATGGGACCTCCATTGGTGATCCCTTGCCCTTCCTCCGAACCACCACTATGCATCCCTCGCATCCCCTTGCGCAGGAATATCCACAACCCACAGGCTAGGGAAGCTCATAACTATAGCTTGGTAGACGACTTAGCACAATCCCCGGCTGCCATGTCAGTATTGGAAGTCCTCCAGACTTTTCCTACACAACGGAAATATTTACTTTCCACCTTGGGGGCAGTCGACCCCGCAGATACTCAACTCATCACCTTTGATCTTGATAGTGGAGAACATCGTCTTCCTTCCTTGATCGCTTTTCAAATACCAGTGAAAATACGGAACATCACAGTTCATCGGTGTATCATCGATGAAGGTGCCTCTACGTGCATCATGTCCAAAATAGTATGGCAGAAACTTGGTTCCCTGGAACTCATTCCCTCTGCTATCACATTACGAGCTTATGACGGACAACCATCCTCTCCTGAAGGGATCTTCCAAAATGTCCCCGTTGAACTAGGGGGCAAGACTATCCTCATTGATATCGAAGTTATCGACGCCCCCCTCGATTATAATATCTTGTTCGAGCGTAGCTACATGTATGCTATGAAGGCAGTGGCCTCTTCCGTCTTTCAGAAAATGATGTTCCCCCACAATGGGAATATCATGACCATTAACCAAGTCTCACATTATGAGCCTAACCCATATGCTAACCTCGATAACATTCTTCCTCTCATCCACACCAACCCAAACGCATATCCACTCGTCGAGATGGGTCCTAGGTTTTTTAAAGATCCATCCTTGTTAGGGACATACCATGGAGCACCACCACTCCTTTCCCCTAATCAAGTATGCATCGTTTCATCTAACGGAACTCACACGGAGGATGCTCTTCCTCCTCAGGAGGCTTCAATCATTCCTGATGTCTCAATAGTTGCAGAACCACCCCCGCCTGAGCCTCCTGCACACTCATCGACCTCAACAGTCCACGAATCCACATCCCCTCAAGGGAATAATCTCGTTTGGGAGACACTCCACCAACCCCTCACCCAAATTGCCTTCTTTTACCCTCCCCCAAGTATTGAAGCTTTTCAGGTAGCCGCAATGCTCACACTACCTAATATGGTGTTAGCAATCCTAGTTTGGTATTTACACCCACCAGAGATGGTCCCTCGACCATCCCTTCCCCCACATGAACGACTTCCCATGACGATTCCCGTCCTTACCACCACTACCCCCATACTCACTAACCCCCCTGCTACAACTAGGGGCCGAAGGAAGAAGAAAGAGCCCGCCGCTCCACTTCCTCCCCGCATACCACCACTTTGTGCACTATGTGAGAAAGAGGTCCACCAAACCAACAATTTCCCATCCCTACCTGAATTACGGGATTTGATTCCCCTCAATCAAACTCCCACACCACCCTCCACTACTGCTAGTCCCCCTACTACCACCAACCCTTCCAGTAGTAAAGGGTTGAGGACAAAATATGCTTGTGCTATATGTTCAGAGTATGGCCATTACACCCACCATTTCCCAACACTGTCGCACTTTCGACAGACCTTAGCGACTGTATGCCAGAACTTCCAGAACAACCCACGCCCTGCTACGTCCTCTTCGAATATCACTGACATTAGCTATGTCACCACTTCAGTCAATGACCGTATGATATTCCCTTTCTCTCTCTGTGATTCATTAACTCATTTTACATACCAGTGTCATATGATCCTTGCATACAGGCAACGTCAATTGGCCCTACTTCACCGACCCGCAGAGGCGATAATTGACATTACTTCATCACTCAAGGATATTCATGTCATTTCTCCATAGCCCGAGGCACTCCCAACACCTCCATGGTTCTTCAATAACATCTTTGAGGATTTACCCCACAACAAACCCCTAAAAACCCCTGTACGCCCCCCCGTACAAACCCTACCCAAAAATTGAAAACCTATTTCTATGCAGGATGATCAGACCACTAACCTGATACTCGCAGAACATCGATCGGATGCCTTGTCCTCCCCAAATATCCAAATCTCCTCTGAAAACTGCTCGTCCAGTCACTATTGCAGGAAGTACAAATGAGGTGGCAATGTGGGCCCTACAGTTATATATAGGCATTTTGCCAAACTTCCACTCACCATTCCGGGAGCCCAAGGTGTCCATTTTTCAAACCGTCTTCAGCCACAGGATCAGCATCCCGCCACCTACATCACAACTGTCCCTGGGTCACTTGTCATCATGATCCCCCGGGGCACGTTTTTTTCATATCATGGTCAGGTACGCCCACACAGTGTCACATTTATCTAATACATTCTCATATCTTTGGTTCTCTTCAGATATTATTCACTTTGGGTATTTTGGTTGTTATGTGTGCAGGTACTTACTCATCATTCATCGGCATCATCCCTTCAGGTATATACTCAGCACTGGCATGTAGTCTCTCCCGCTGTATTGCATTTACATTCCCAGTCACACCCTCTGATATTGGCCTTTAGGATCCTCATTCTCGGCTCTGCAGTACCCACACCTCCATTTGCATCTTCGGTACTGTTACCCGGTAGCATTCTTACCCACATGAGTTATCCCATTCATAGCACCTTTTGGCACTTTTTGACACTCATGTTGTTTTTAATTACCCTTTAGGGATGGGAGTCCCGATCGTCTTTCAACCATGTCGTGAATCAACCACATACTCCTTCTCCTCATTTTGCTAGATTTCCCACATGGACTCCCAGATTATCTCTTTTCGGTTCTATTTTTTACCTGCACCTCCGCAGTCTCATGAACCCTCCATTTCATCCACAATCAGTTTGCCCATCTGTGAACCTACCTTCATTTCACCTACCTCATACAGAAACTCACCAATGGGGCCCCCACCCTTCATCAGTTTTCCAAGAATATTATGCCCTACGTGGGCCACCCATATCACATTGGGGCACCCGTTTCTGTATTTGTACATTTCTCCCCACTTAGTCATTATTTATTGTAAAAACGCCTTTATTTCCAGTCTTTACATTTTATTTTTTTCGTCACCGTTGGCGACTTGCTTCCTTTTGGCCCCACGCAACCCATGTCACCCTTGGTTGGAGCATGAATTATCATCTACCCTTGCCGGCATCGTCCATATCTTCAGAGTACTCCACAGGTCACTTACCTCTACCCTCTGAATTTGTTCACCTTGTCCCGCCTCTGGCACAACTTATCATTGGTCTTGTCATCCCCCTGGCACTCGCCCTTGTTACATGGTTGCGGTCACTTTTTATCGCATACATCCTCCAACCGAGGGAAGTCTTGAGTCTTCCCACTTCTTGACTTCGTCCATGTACCTCTGCCACTTCCTCACCTCAGTAGATTCCACGAAGCCCTTTGCTTCTGGGAGTCGCGTTCCCCTTTTTGTCGACATCAGCACAATTTTCCAGAAGGGCGACAGTATCTTGATTCTTATTCTCCATTCAATGAGAGATCTCGGACGACACAGGGTGAAACACCATTGCTCCCTGCTGTCGTTGGCCCCCACAACATTCGACGCCAACACTTTCTCATGTTATGGTGAGTCTTACTTTGCGACTATTGTAGTTATTTTTACCATTTTCCGAAGACCTCTAAACTTGGTAGGGCTATCAATGCCCACATCATTGCTACTGCTCATTACCGCGATCATTGCCTATTGTTCAGAGTATGTTCCTTTGCAGAATTGTCTTTTGCCTTTATCATCACCGCCCCCGAGGGCGCTGCAGTTGTCTACACCAACACTTCATTCATCGTTTTTTAGAGTTACATAACACGAGCATGGGGCATGCTCGCCTCATTTGTACACAGTTTTCTCTTTTTTTTTGCACAAATCTCAGAAGGTCGGGTCCTACCGGTTCCTTTTTTCTCCAACGGATCGCTCTGAACGATCCCACTATTTCTCTCCCTTACAACAACATTCTCAGTCGAAGAAACATTGATGGATTTCGGCTATACGTATTCTCCTAACCTCATCCATCAAGGGGCATCTATTATCACTGAAATTTCGTCCGCACATGGCGACAAGAACTCAGCATCGTCAAATAGTGATGAAGTCATTCATGGGAATGAATTAATTTCATAGCATTCCATAAAGGTAAAAAACTATACAAAGTAGTAAAAATTGAAGAGCGCTTTATATAATTTGGGTGTGCGCGCACATGCATGGAATAGGAACGTACCATGCACGCATACGCGCACGATGCGCGACTGTTGGCGCAAAAACCCGTGCACCTGCTAAACGATGCATTTATTGAATTGGTCGGCTTCCCAACCACTTATGGATCAGCTCCCAAGTCGATTTGACCCTCAAATCTGAAGCTAAATCCGAATGGTGGGCTGGTCAAAGACCTAATAATTCCCTAAAGATCCTCTTTTCACACTACAAAGGAGTTACACAATAACCCAATGCAATGCTATAAAAAGCCATGAAGAAACCTCATTTTCTCAAGGAATTTCATGCAATGTTATGCTGCATATATTGTTTTAAGGACTCCATCCTTGACAAGATCATTTTGGCACCATTTCATTGAGCAATCCACCTCTCCATTGAGTGGATTTGCAAAGGAGTTCTTTCATCACCATTTTTATTTTTTCTTGTTGTAAGGAGAGCAAGTTTGTGAGGGTCCAAGAGCCTTCCTTTGGAGGAAGAAGGGACTCATAGTCCCCTTTCTTCATTGTCCTTTGATTTCATCAATAGATCAGTCTAAAAACATTGGTGATATTGGTCTTTTTGTGTTTTGTTATCTCTATATCCATATGCTTATAATTTTAGTTTGTTTTAGTGTAATTCTTGCTTATATTTTTGTTTTTCTTTCTCTAACCCTTTCCTCTACAGCTTTCATGCTCAGCAAGACCCAACTGGGCATGTAAGCACCTCTTATTTTCTCACCAAGGTGATGAAGAGGGTGCAAACAATCTGATCTCCTCCTATTCACGTTCTCACCTATTTGGACTCTGATCAGATGGTTCAAATCCTGCCATGATCTATGGTTGCGATCGAATCGTGATTTCGCATGTCACGTCTTTGGAAACTAAATACCTCTATCCCCCCGATCTCCCGATATCTGATCCTGCAAAATAAATCAATGGTTTAGATCTATCCTGTATCGACAACTCCCATTCCTCCAGGGCTTTGAGAGTTAAATGACTCTTATTGTTATCCTCCTCACAAATTTTTATTGATCCGAAAGTTGTCGATATTCTTCTTTACGATCTAATGATCTCGGTCATTCTTCCCTATGAACTTCAGATATCTCTCCACCTTGTAAGATTTATCTTCTTCCAAAGGTTATAAACCTTTTTTCTCTTGACGAATCCATCTATGGAATCTCATCAACACTTGTGAAAAGTGTTATATCTTCTGACCTTCTATCCTTAACAGGATTTCGGTCTCCCACGCACACCTTGCATTCTCAGAAATTCGAATAACTCAGTTCGAAGGATTTTCTTGAAAAGAAAATACTTCTCACCCACCTAGCATTCTTCTACTCTGGTTCTTCGAATCTTGTTGGCTTCTTGACGTTGTTCACACCTTGCACCTAGTATGAGTTTCTCTAATTCTCTCTGAACTTATCTGAGTCAATCCTAGACTCAATCGATGCACTCCTTGCGTTCGAGATGCACACCTTGCATACAAGTATCAGAAGAGAAACGTTCGAAACTCAACCAGTTTTGTCACAAATTCATACAGTCAACCTCTCAAAAAACCATATATGAATGAAATGGAATAAACCATACACACAGAATAACATTCATTCAACCACACATGAAATGAACACAACCCAAGGATTTGGGACAATTTCTGTCCGTTCTATTCATTCATGAAAAACAAAATACACAGTTTTTTTTGTTACTCTACTCTGCTCTACTGATCTCTCTACTCTATCTATCTATTATGCTTCTATCTTCTGATCTATTGCAATGAAATACTGAAAATGTATCTAAGGACCGGCTCCATGAGCTCTCTCGTCCTATTATGAAATCTATTATTTTAAAATTCAAAACTATTACCTACTTTGTCCTGTTACAATAACTACTAGTTATTGCTAGATAGAGTCGACATTCCATATCTGCATTTCTTACAGTCCTTCAAGACTTTACAAACAAGTTACAATTTAAAATTGGTTTTTTCAAAATATCTCAACAACCAATTAAATTTTGAGTTAAATGCTCAATTTTAAATTATTTGATTGTTGAGATGTCATCCATTTGCCTCCACACGTGCGCTTTTGATTTTGAAGGCAATGCTCCTGCATCATACTCCTCTGGTTGAAATTTTTCATGGACTCCTATCCATGAGCTCCTGCACTGTCTTTCCATGCTTCAAAATATCAGGTTCTGTGACCCAACTTGCATCCTCCATTGGATGATCTTTCCACTTCACTAAGTAGTCAAGACATGTCTTTCTCTTGGTTTTCTTTCCATCCCTCTGTTCAATAAATTTCTCCATCTGAGGTTTTTCTGTTGTGGGTAATTGCTCTTCCCACTGAATTTCTTTCTGATCATATGGTTCTCCTGCTTCATATCTCTTGTAAGGATACAGGTCCGCGTCATTGAATATCGACGATATCCCAACATTGTTTGGCAACTCAATATCATAAGCATTGGCTGTGAATTTTCTGAGAATCCTATATGGTCCCATCTTTTTCATCTTTAGCTTATTGTATGTTCCCCTTGTTCAACAACACAGGTATTCCAACATAGGACAAACACCTTCAGTAACCACTCACATAACTAGATCAAAGATCAAAACACCGATGTTTTCACGTGGTAAAACCCCTATGAGGAAACATCCATGACCCTAGCCAACGTGGCCACTTGGAGTAGTTTATTAATGCAAAGAAAAAGATTACAGAGAGATTTTACAAGAGTTTATCACAATCGATCATCGGCAAATGACCCTCCATGCTCTTTAAATAGAGATCATGGACGAATTGGGTGTTATCCCATGGATCAATGGCCATTAAGATTGAGGAGAGTATGAACCATCGGATCACTCTATGTCGGGAACATATTGTGACCGTCGGATTTCCTAAATACAAATGCATACTAATGCATACTAAAGAAACACACTAAGAAACACACTTTTACCTAACGACATATTATACCAAGTAGATCTTAACTAACTCCTAAGTGTCTTAATATCCTAACATCCCCCCTTAAGAACAACTTGGAATAGGATTGAAGGATTTACAATAGTGACACAATAGGAGAAGGAAGGAGGCATTAGAGCCTATCCCCCCTCAATTACAACTTCCTGAACTCCTAACATAGATCGAATTTTGGAAAACTTTGCTTATGTAAGAGACTTTGTGAAAATGTTTGCAACTTGATATTCTGTAGGGAAAAAGAGCACTTCAATAACTTGATCATGAATTATCTTTCTGATGAAGTGAATGTGTAGATTGATGTATTTTCTACGCTGATGTTGAACTGGGTCTTTGGCGAGCTTGATGGAACTTTGATTGTCACACCAAAGGCTGGTTGGATAATGGTGCTGGAATCCAAACTCTGAAAGGATCTGTCAAAGCCACAGGGCTTCCTGACTTGCATTTACCATTGATCGGTACTCTACTTCTGCTAAAGAAAGTGCAATAGTATGTTGTTTCTTACAGGCCCAAGTGACAAGCCCTGAACCAAGGCTGAAAACATAACCTGCAGTAGATTTCTGATCATCAGGGTCACCAGCCCAATCTGAATCAATGAAACCAACCAATAAAGGAGTCCCCCTTAAACTATAATGTATCCCGAACTGAACAGTACCACGAACATAGCGAAGTATCCTTTTAGTTTCTTTCCAATGGATTTCATGGGGTGTTTTCATATATCGAGAAACAATACCAACAAAAAAGGAAAGATCGGGATGTGTATGAGTCAAGTATAAGAGGCTACCAACTAACTAACGGTACAGGGTGGCATCAACTTCAAGACAAGTACAGGTGGCAGAAATATTGACTCTAGACTGGAAGGGAGAAGGGGTTGGTTTATAATCGTCCATGTGAAAGCAACGAAGAAGGTCACAAGCATAATTAGACTGGGAAAGAAAAATTCCTTCATTGGTTTGAAAAACTTGGAGGCCAAGGAAATAGTGCAAAAAACCTAAGTCTGTCATTTCAAATTTCTTGTTAAGGCTGGTTTTCACATGGTTTAAAATTTTTGAGTCACTACCAGTAAAGATAAGGTAATCAACATAAAGGACAAGGATTATGATATGGATTCCTACTTTCTTGGTATAAACATTAGGATCAGAATCGCATCTAGAGAATACAGTGGCAATACGAAATCTATCCATTTTGGCATACCAAGCTCAGGGAGCTTGCATGAGACCATAAAGAGATTTCTTGAGGTGACAAAAAAGGCTAGAGTCATTCTAGACATAGCCAAGAGGTTGTTCCATGTATATTTCTTCTTACAAATATCTGTGCAAGAAGGCGGATTTAACATCCATCTGATGGACCTCCCATTTATGTGAGGCAACAAGGGCAATAACAAGGTGGATGGAATTCATTTTTGCTACAGGGGAAAAGGTTTCATTATAGTCAATTCCTTCAACTTGGGAAAATACTTTGGAAACTAACCAAGCCTTGTGTCTTTCAACACTTCCATCTGATGCATACTTAGTTCTGTAGACCCATTTGCATCTAACAAGTTTTCTTCCTTTTGGAAGAGGTACAAGATCCCAAGTATCATTTTCCATTAAAGAACGATACTCTTCATTCATTGTTGTATCTGAATCTGGATGACCTGAAGCTTCTGCAAATGTCTCTGGATCATGAGTTTCTGAAACTTGAGACAAAAGAGAAGAGACTCACTAGAATTGTGAACGTGTTCGACGATGATCTGAAGGATCACCGACAATTTCACCAGTTGCTTCTCGTGTTGAATAGACCCATCTAGGAAGTGGTGGAGTTGGTGCTGGTTCAGGTTCAAAGGACTCATCTGGAGGAGGGTGAGCAGGAGGAGGTGGATTTTCATCCTCACTGTCATCATCTGAAGAAGAAACCAGATCATAAGAAGGTAGAAACATCGAAGATGGATCGCAGGTTGAAGAAGGCACAATCAACGAAGATGGCTCGCAGGTTGAAGAAGGCACAATCGCCGAATTAGGCTCACAGGCCAAGAGATTTTCATCAAACTTAACATCTCTTCTAATAATAATTTCATTACAATGTGATTGAA
>ML871771.1:0-19763 GCA_009831015.1 Picea engelmannii
CTTGGGATTTACTCTATTGCTTGAGGGTGGACACTTGACATTGATCCAAGAGGGGTGAGTTTGCCTCTCCAAGTATAAATAGATCCCTTTCTTCACTCCCAACTCACCATATCTTGAGCTAATGTTATGCTACTTGATTTCTCTCTCTCTCTCTCTCTCTCTCTTTCTTTTCATAATTTCCATTCTTTGGCTCTTAGGGTTTTGGAGTAAGTTCTCTCCAAGATCCATTTTCTTGAGTAATAATAAAGAGAAGCTTTGGAGGATAATTGGAAGACTATGCATATGCTTGTTCTTGTCACACATATGAGGTAAATTTGTTTAGATTTGGTTGGTGATTGCACACATTGGATCTTAGGTAAAATGTTACTTGGGTAGATCTATCAATGCACATGCTTGTAGATCTATATATCTTGTTTTGCTAGATAGGATTGAAATGTCANCTTGTTAGTATATGCAACATATTATCTCTTGTATGCACATCACCTCTCAAGTTTTGCAGGTTTAGCTTCAAGGGTTTCATTGGGAATGCACCAAGGAAGATTCTTCCCTTGAAACACATACAAACTCCAAGCTTTCTCACCCTTTACTCTTCTTCTATTTTCTGTTCACATTCACATATATTTCAGCTAGTTTAACTTAGCAAGATAGGTCATTTATATCAAATTTTATCAATTTTTCTTAAGAATTTTTTTTTGCCCTAAAAAGGCAAAAGTTTTTCTTCACTTTTTTGGTTGTGTAGCATTTCCAGCAAGGATACGTTGCTGTTTTTTGCAGGTTCAGATCTGGTTGAGACGGGTTTTGGCTACCCAAATGAATCCACACAACACTCAAAGACCCCCCAAAGGGATTGATAGCTATTTCTCAACCTTCTTTTTCTTTCTCTAGCTTCTTTTGCTTATTCTCCTCCATTTCTTGCTGATTTTAGTAGCTTATAGCTTGGGAGAAGGATTGGTACGACCCACCTCCCAAGTGTGAGCTTGGATCTAGATCCAGCTTAGAATTTTTCATCTCAAAATCACTTTCCTAAGCTAGGACGTGGGGTTAATGAGCTTCTTACTTTCCTTGCTTGCTTGCCTCTCTTTCTTCTTTCTCTTGCTTCTTTCCTTTTCTCTTTCAAGCATTCTCTAAGTCTAATAATTGGCTACCTATTGGGAGAGGAATACCCCAAAGGTAAGGTTATGGTTTAATTTGTGTTATTGATCTAAGTGCTTGATGTTTTGATATATTCTAGATCTGGATCTCACACATAATCAATCTCTAGCTTAAGCCTATTGGGCATAACAACTTAACTAGATCTCTTTGCATGCTTAAAGCTCTTCAAAGTTTAATCTTTATCTTAGATGCTTAGATCTAAAATCCTAAATGCTTAGATGCTTCAATAAGTGAATGGTGTTTTTTCTTTCATGTTATGATCTATTAAGGCCACTCGCCACATATTGGAAGCAACTTCATGGTTAAGTTAATGGTGTAGGCTAACACTTAAATTTTCTTTATCACAGTTGTGCTTGGATCTTAATGCTTTAAATCACAATAAGATAAGTGTGCTCATCTCTTTCATCTTGTTGGCAAGTTGTTCTTGCCCTTGTAATTGCTTCTTAACTTTGCAAGCTACATATTGGTGCATTAAATAATTTACTCTCACATAGCTTATACGTGTTAATGCCTTTTCATTTCATAAGCTTAAGCAACATATTTAAGCTGAAGTAATTTTCGGCCATAACACTAAATCACATTTTAAAAGTGTCATAAAATCTTTAAAACACTCTAAAACACACCTAAAAGTCTACCTAATTCATATATTAACTTAATAGACTTAATAGGGTACCTTAGACCACCATCTTCACCATCTAAAACGGGTATTGAGGAGAGCAACAGACGGTGATAGGCCGGGGACGGTCTCACGACACAAAGGAGTGTCCTTTCCGTAAAAACTCAATGCTTTGTGCTGCCTATGACAGCTAGGGTTAGCCTTGTTGCTATACTATCTTGAGCATCCAACAACCATTTGGCAATAGGAGGAGGAGGCTTTGGTGAAACACCAAATAAAGGTAAATAAAACTTTATAATCTTAAGAAACCTTTAATAATCCAACCTTGGGCTAAAACATCTAAATACTTTGTGGGTTTAATAACTAAGAGTTGGTAATCTTCATCATCCTTATAACACTTGTGCTTAAAATCTCTAAATCTTCTTTGTTCATATGTTGATGATAATCTCATAAATGTGATGATGCTTTGATCTCCTTATATCCTGCACACAAATAGTTAAAAGTGGTTAGCTTGCTTTTTGTACCCTAGCATTCTTTACTTGTAAATCTTGTATTTAATATTTGATTCAATTATTCTTTTGTATATCTTGTAATCATATTTGTAACGAATCATCCTTTAACTTTAGTTGACCCCTTGCCCAATCTTAGGCACTAGTCTTAGTTGCCCTAGGAAAAGGTTTGCTTAATGTACTAACCTTGCATCTTGCATTGCTGCCTTAGCATCTTAGGTTAGAATCCCCCCCCAAACCTTAACAAACTAAAATCAACTCCTAGAACTTAACTCTAAAACTAATCTAGAAACTAGGGACTACCACCCTTGGCTTCCCTAGGAGTGAGCCTAGACGGAAGAGGTTCCGGTCAAAGTGACAACGTGGGCTGTGAACCTAGGCATTGTGCCTCCAAAGACACACTAAGTGAGCCGAGCTTAGCTCACGTTTGCAAGTGTGTATTAGGACGACAACACGGCCCACACATAGGAATCTGGCCTACTCAAGAAGTAATCGGTCTCTACTCAAACAAATCGGCCTCGAAAGAATATCATAGCCTGCATAAGAGAAAATGTGTCTTCTTCAAACCCCAGACTGCTGCCAGAGGTGGACCAACCTCCTTCAAGATGAATGCAAGTGGAAGATCTGAATGATCTCCCCTCCTATTGGCTAGGGTGGAATCTTTCACCACCGAAACCTGATCAGCTAGGGTAGAATCTTCTACCACCGAAACCAATCCAAACAAGGGTTTCACTCCAAAACACAAAGGATTCAAGAGCTCTTCAAATCAATATCAGAAATAATCATTAGCATAATGAGAGAATGAGCTCTCATCTTTCTTTTATCCCTCTCACCTTTTGGCTGACCCTTTTACCTTTTTACCATCACTTAAGTGATTAAAGTGACTTTATAAGGTTTATTCACTTTATTCTTCAAGTCACTTTTTAATTATTCAATGTCACTTTATAATGTAGCTTTTTCCTCCAAATAACATCATATAATTAATCTATTAATCCCCTTTTTTAATCAACTATTGCCTATGGGAATCAAATAGACCACTAAGTTGTCCCCCTATGGTGATTATTTGGAAAGTTGTTAGTTTTTACTGCATCTTAGATCTGGTCTAATACTTCTACAGTGATGCACAATTACTCAATTCAAACTGTAAGCATAAACACACTAAGATGCCTAACTTTAACACAGCGGAACACAAGTATTCAATCTTAAAAATCAATATTCTTATGCTGAGAAACAGTGGGCTACTGTACCAAGGATAATGGCCCTTTTACAGTTCTTTGTAAAATACCAATACAAGAATTACCTGGGCAATTCGCTGAGTCCTTCCAGCCAATTCCTTGCCCACAGAGAATTGCTGTTACAACCTGTAACATCCCTTGAAACAGCCTTGTACCTGCTGCTCCAATACTCCAAGTCTGCTGTCCTTGCTAGCTGTGGCTTCCAGCCACTTCCAATGGCTGTCCTGGGCATAAATCAGCCCTATAGCCTTGCTGTCCAAGGTCTGGTCCTGCTCATACAAGCCATTTCATACATCAAGAACATTTTGCAAAAACTGGAAGTTGATAAGAGTAGTTATGTGTGTACAATTATATTATACTTGTGGTCAACATTATAGTCATCAAAATTATGGTCAACATTATAGTCATCAAATTATGTGTGTACAATTATATTATACTTGTGGTCAACATTATGGTCAACATATATCATGGAGCTTGGGTGTTGAGGATCTGAGACTTACCGATTCTTAATTTATTCTTAATTCTTTCCCTTGCAGGATTGATGGCTCTCAGTGCAACTAGTACATATTATGACCCTACAGAGATTGCAACTCGCATTTTACCTAATGTTGTTGTGCTGACTGTTGATCCAGACAGGTAATCTAATCTTTCTGGGCATTTTCAATGAAACTTTAGTTTTAATTCAATGCAAGGGATGTGACTTCCTCTTCAAGAGCTTGCAGTGGATCTTAGCTTACTTATAAGATCAGGAAAAATTAGCCTAGAGTGATAGAATTTTAAATGGATAAAAAAAGAGTAGAGGTACTTGTCAATTATTATTAGACCGAAGTCTACAAGCAAACGGATGGCTAAACTGAGAACTAAACAAAACAATAAAGATGATTTAAAATGTAAAAGGAATAAAAGAGTTGTGAATATTGAACTTGTAGTGAAGAATTAAATCACGGCCATTTAATCAGAGAATGTTTGACACAGCTTAAGGAATAAAGGGCAGCATATCTGCAGATAGAGATCATATTTCATCGCCAGTGGATTCAATTCCAGATCCAAACTAAATATCTGGTTAAATACATGAGTGTGCAAGGCTGTTTGTCTGAAACTGTCTAGTCAGGAGCCCCCACTTCAGACCAATTCTATACTTGATCCAATAATATCTCAAACCATCATAGAGACATTACATGGAATTTTAGTGCACAAATGTGTGATGAAAAATTATAATTCGCTTTGATGGAATTACTTTGTAGGAAATCTTTTTGTACAATTTTGATACATCTTACTTAGGTAAAGAAATGGAAGTAACCATGAGTAATGTCTTCAAAAAATTGTGTACACAAAGGGGGACAGTAATTATGTATTCCCTATGGAATGATGAAAAATTGCTGACCAGAATGTAGTCAAATGCAAGGGAATTGTCTTATGGTTGTCAAAAAATTTACATCGATGACTGCCATAAATGACATAAAAGTGCAAGTGCAGCCTGCACAATCGTAGTTATAAATGTTATACAAAATGTGTTACTGGACACTGCATTATAATTGCCTTTGATGCGTGCTCATTATACAGTGGAGTACGTTAAATTATTTTAACCAAGAATCCATAGGTGAAATACATGAGCTAAGTGAGTGGATTTTTCAAAAAAGAGACTCAAAGTTGAGGTATAGATCATTTTCGCAGAATATTCTCAAGAGGATAAACTAATAAAAAATCTATAAATGGGATATAACTTATGTCTAATGACCAAGGACATATATAGCATGAAACAGTGGATGAGAATGATCAACAAAAGACAAGACGCAGAGCTCCATAAGCTTCAATTGTCTGAACAGATCCAAATGTGTCCAAAATTCTATAGTTATTTCCCCAAATTGATATTCCTATAACCAAGTTAGAATTATATATGCTTATAAAGGTTGTGTCAAATAGGGATGTCATGATTTACTTGACTGTCAACTTCTCTATTATTAGAAAATTGTCATGCATTCTTCGTGCGTTTCTTTTTACTTTAAAGAGGCTTTAATAATAAGCATGTAGAATGCTTGACACTAATTGGTTCAAGAAAGTTATAACTCATTTTTATCTCCACAAAGATACTATGGTGCTGGCCCCAGTTTTGTCCTTGAGCACATTTTGTCTTTGTAGTGACTTATTCATGTGTTTAACAGAATTAGTGTGTTCAAAGAATGTAATTACTTGTATAATTTTATGAGTTATATAAATGGGTTGTAACTTGTAAGATAATTTTTTAGTCATTAGATCATCATTATGAAGTCCTAATTGTTACATGAATGGTTGTTTTCCAACTGTCATGTATACACCGCCTCAAAGTATATAGGAGGCTTCCCTCTTTCAAATTTAGTTGTCATGACAAGTGGATGCATCATTGTATATGTGCTTCATACCTCCATTCTGTTGGTCATTCGTACATATATGTAAATAGACTGTTGTGCTGAGTAAGATAATAGTTCCAGCCTTTGTGCTCTTATAATTGTTATCATTCTACTTTCCTATTATTTATCATGTGCACACACTGATTTTCTCCGTACTTGATTTCAGTGTCATTTTCTGCATGTTGTTTTAAATAATATAATATACTGAAGATCCCATTTTAATGCAAAATCTTCTTTATCCAATATAGTTTTTTTCTTGTAACCTTTTTTTATGTTCAGTTTAAGATACTGGGGTGAGGGATGTATTTTGTCAATGTTATGTAGGCACATTTCAAGCTCAATCATTGAGGAGGTGAGACACTTCTCTTTGAAAGTCTTCTGCTGCTCTGTTGACTTTCAAAAGGCATTTGACTTGGTCTCAAGGGAGGTCCTATTCTAGAGGCTTAGAGACATTGGCATCTCAGACATTGTCATCACAGTCATTGTGTTCTTTTATGGGTCCATCCTCGGCCCACTTTGCATTCAAAGAGTATTAGACTTCATTAGGACCACCATTGGGGTGAAGCAGGGTTGCCCTAATTCACCTACATTGTTTGGGATATCCATTGATGAGTTGGAGTCTTTTCTACAAGCACATATTTAGATGGGAGATGGGTGCCTTCTTCACCAAGTTTTGATCTCGATCCTCCTCTTTGTGGATGACATGGTCCTCTTGTCCTCCACCCTGGAGGGATTACAGAGATAACTTGATGTCCTAGCCAACTTTTGTAATCTTCGTTAGTTGATAGTCAACCTTGGAAAAACCATGGTTCTGATCTTCAATGGGTCGAAGTATGTCCTATCAAAGTATCATTTTTATTTCTAGGGTGTGGAGATCAAGACCACCATATGAAGACATCAAGAAGTTGGTGAAATAATGTGATCAATACTTGGACGGTGCAACAAAAGTGATACTTGTTACAACGATTCATCCAAGCGTGATGTTACAAAGATTCATCCAAACGTGGTGCTTTCCTGCGCAACTAATGCCCCTTGATGAGCCTATTTGTTTCTAACTTCGTCCAGCTTTTTCCTTCTTTCTTGTATAGCCAATTTCTTTTCAAGGAGTGCAGATTCAAACTTGTAGTCAATGTACGTATCACATAACCTATATAGAAGGACTAATCATGTCTCTACACATAGAGAGGGATTTTTTTGATCCATTTGAGCGACTTACACTTACTTGGGGGTTTAGTTTCCGGGCCTCAGATTTGGTTTGACTAAATCCCTCCAGTGTCAAATAAAAAGGGGCCATTGCTCCCTATCTTTGCTTGAGCACCAGTGTTTTTAGAATCTTTTTCAGGATCTCATGCTTCATTGTGTCGTTAAATGCAAGAGGACTATTTCTCTTTCCATTATTTAGGAAATTTTTATGAAAGCCCTGTTTGGGATTGAAACAATCTTTGGATTGGTTTCCTTTTTGCATCGATTTAGGCAATTTGTGGACTCTTCATCTTGCAGGGACCACTACCTTTATATTGCTTATTGTTCTTTACAAACCATAGTCACTACCAGTACCTATGGTTGTTCTCGTTGTTGGCTTGCAGAGGCCATCTGTTTAACTACCTCACCCTATTTATATACTCTCTTTAGGCCCTCAGTAGACTCTTGTTGAATATGTAGGAGTTGATAGGACATTTTCAAACAATTTATTCAAGTTACTTGGGTTGATCCACTGGGTAGGGTAAGCCCCAATATGGCCTTATTAGTCGACCCCCCGACACACTTAGGCATCAGATGCATGCTCTCTGGGTCCCCCTTGGACAGTTTCAGGTTGTTTGGTAGGGTAAGCTCCAAGATGGCCTCATTATTTGACCCCCCTACACACTTAGGCACTAGATGCATGCTCTCCAGATCCCCCTT
The DNA here is from genome assembly GCA_009831015.1 of Picea engelmannii. NCBI lineage: Eukaryota > Viridiplantae > Streptophyta > Pinopsida > Pinales > Pinaceae > Picea > Picea engelmannii. Next base: position 7,802 of record ML871771.1, read on the forward strand.
GAATAGTTTCAAGTTGTTTCTCATCGTCTTCGAGTTGAAACCGACTACTACATCACCAAGGGAGACAGGATCTGCCATTTTCATGACAACGAGATGGATGGGCAATTCATCTTCATGTGCCCCATCTACTACGATATTAGAGGATGGTTTTACCACATATTCAAGGATTCTTTATACTCTCTATCCATGTTATTCCATTTCTTGGACCAATGATTCTTGGACCTGTACATGATGGAGGCCCTTGGTCTTAGATCTAGATCTTTTCTCGGTGATTTCAACATATAGAGGTACCAAGAAGTAGGCAGATATTAGCACCACATCAACCAACAGATCCGTGAGACCTAGAGAGGATTTTTGTGATTGACCAACGAGACCCTTGTAGATATGTTGCTTCAAATCCCTCAACAACTCACACTACACTAACAATCAAGTTACTTCCTCTAGGTCTCACTTGTGGGCTACAACATCCAGAGAGTGAGACATATCTCATACCTTATCTTATTTGTGATAGAACCAATCGGGATCAGATCACACATATCCAAAATATTTGGAACAATATAAAGAAATCCATGTGGATAATCAATATATTAAATAAATGTGGGAATATGAATATGATCACAAATGAGGGGGAGGGCCATATAAATACCCACGCAAGGGTACCCTTTCACTAAGATACGTGTCCTTTCATTAGGAGGTGTCTCATCAATATATATATATATATATATATTACATTGCCTTCCCCTTTTGAAATGCTTTGTCCTCAAAGCATATTTATGGAAAGACCTTACGTTTTTTCTTTGGTTTGTAATGTATTAGCTTGGTTCTTGGTTCTTGATGCTGTTATGGTTGATGATACGAGACAATATGAACTTTTAAGTGCTGAGCAGAATTGTTGAACAATAAAAGGATTTGACCATCCTAATTTGATCCTTTGTTGAACGTTGCGCTTATGTGATACCCAATATGAATTATTATTATGAATCTCAATGATGTTGGTGTAAATTTTCTTTGGAAGATAGGTTAATTGTTTCTGTCACGAGTGATGTTGATACATTGACTGGTTAATATACTTGTTCTTGTGATTGGGATGTCGATAAGGTGTCTTTGTAGCATGACTTTTCCTTATTGTACTTGTAGCGTTTTCTTGATTTACTTTCGTTCTTTTTTTTTCTTCATCTATTGATGTTACCTTCTAAATTGATGAACTTCTATTAGTAAGTCTACTTGGAATTTCCATCGTTTGTATTGCAACATCTGAAGTTGTCCCTACTTCAACCGGATTTGTATTTGTTCCTTTCTCTGCAAATTGGATTTGTATAGTTGATGACTTAATTTTGATGGGATCAATCATTGCTTCTTTATCAATTAACGATTTCTTGCTAGTAAGTTGCTTTAGTGTTTCTTGTTGCGACTTCTTCTCACCTTTTAACTTCTTAATCTATGCGATCAAGTTTTGACTATGATTCTTAAGGCAAAAAATTCCATCTTTATCTGCAACAACTTGGTCAAATTCTTTTTGCACTTTTTGTACTATTTTCTGATTATCTTGAAGGATAATCTTTGAGATATCTTTAATGTCTTATGATGTTATTGGATCTAAATCCAATTTAACATCCTGTAATGTTATCTTCTTCTTTTTATAGGAGAATGTCAAAAACTTCTTCTTCGTGTTTAAGATGAAAGACCCTAGTGTTTCCATCCAGGGTGAACCCAAAAGTATGTCACTATCATTGCTCCATAAAGATCGAACAGTGAATTGCGATACAAAATTATAATCTCAAATGTTTAACTGTAAATCGTTTATGTCCTATTGTTTCTTGTCCCAAAAGTCTAGATTTTCATGTTGATGATTGCAACTTTATGAGACATTCTCCAGATCGTACTCCTCTAGACTGAGTTGCGTTGATCAGAGAGAAAACCTATGTGATAGGTGAGTCGTACTCCTCTGGACTGAGCTGAGTTGACTTGTGTTGGTCTCCTATTGTACTCCTCTAGACTGAGTTGAGTTGATCTGAGAGAACACCTATGTGATAGGTGGGTCGTACTCCTCTGGACTGAGTTGAGTTGACTTCTGTTGGTCTCTTGTCGTACTCCTATGGAATTAGTTGAGTTGACTTGAGATGGCTCTCTAGTTCATACTCCTATGGATTTAGTTGAGTTACTCTGTTTGAGAGTGAGGTCCCTTGTGGTTGAGCACATGTGGACTTGTCCCTAGTGGCAGAGCACTAGAGGATGTGCATTAGACCCTTGCTATATTGTCAAAGAGTAAGACTATTGTAAAACCCTAATTTATATTGTGAAGGGTACAAGTCGGCCCTACTGTGTAAAGACAATTAATATTATGTAAACGACTAATTGTATTATTGAGTTGTACAAGTCGACCCTATTGTGCCAATGAAGAGACATGTCTATTCGTTGATTTAGGTCATGAATATATTAGTGAATGATCCCCATTGTGGATCATTCATCTCATTCACTCAACGCATTACTTGGAGAGATGAAATTTGGTGCGCACTTTTCCTGCGCTATTTGTCTTTTTCATAGAGCACCATATTGTGTGCTCTAGGGTTTTGTCTTGAGGGCCACCTTTGTTGGCACCCATATTTTCTATGGAGAGGGTTTCTTCTCTTGGCAATATAGCAAAGGGTTGCTGGGTTTTTCCCTTGTTTGAGAAGGGTTTTCCTAGGATAACTTCTTGTGTCTTGTGCATGGTTATTCTTCTTGTGATCTTGGTTTACTACAACTATTGTATTACTGCATTGTTTATGGTTCAAGTTCATGCTAAATTGAAAAGAAACTACATGTGCTTGAGTCACCATTAAAATTCAACACATTGGACTCGGAAACACCGATTGGTTAGTATATTCGGTACTAACATAATTATTATGTTTGTCGGGAGCGATATAAATATTGATATCTTTTCCTCTAAGTCTCCCTTTGACTCTAAGTAGCATCGAAAAAATGTTTTTTGAAGTTGTAGGGAATCTTCCTTTTTCCTCATTACTAGGATTCATTTTGTTTTCATAAAAAAATTGCGATAAATAATACCTAGATTATGAAGTTTATATACCCATTTGATAATTAATTAAATGCACAAAGTGTGAAGGTCCCACTTTTTTGATAATAAATGGTGCACTTCTTCGATGTTAAGTTAGATACTTGGACTATAGAGTGCCCCCTTCTTATTTATATATAGACTTTTTTGTTTGTTAGAAATACTCGTCGCTTGGGGATCTCACCTGGCCTGGGCCGCACCAACCATTAAGATGGCTAGATTTTTGGGTGTCTCCTCCCGAATAAACACACTATAAGGGTATTGAACTCGGGTCGCCTAGCAAACTAAACCCACACCTTAACCGGATGTGCTAGCGCAAATTGACCCCTTCTTATTTATATTACTTTGACTTTGATTAACAATTTGTCTTGTAGTTTATAATCTATATTTTTCCGTTGAAATATAACTTTATAAGATATATGGTAACTCTTTATAGCCTTTTTATAGACTTGAACTTAATTTGACTTAGGTAAAAGGTTTTTATATTTTCCCTTGCTACCTCTTTTTCACTTTAAAGGGGCACTAAAATATTTTGTTTTTTTATACTCTCTTATAATATACCATGGATATATTTTCTTAACTTTTAAATGGCTTGCTCTTCCAATATGGTAAAATAAATCCTTTTCACCCCTTTTAAATAATATTTTCACTATCCTTAATTATTATATATCTCTTTCTGAAGAAAATTGAGGTCCTATGAGGCTGCTGCCCAAACAGGTCTGTCCTTGACCTGAAATTGGGCTCTAAGTTTTGCTCCCAAACTGTCCTTTGCTGCTGTTTATGGCAGCAAACACTCAAGTAACTTTTTGCTCATAAGTTTTAATGGTTAAGTGTTCTTTGAGGTGCCCTTGCAAGTGTTTTCGTAACCCAATGTTAGCACATGCAATATAACTCGAAACAAGTAACACTCCTCTAGATCTTTACAACACTAAAATGCTGTTCTACACATCTAAGCATGCATGAAAATGGACATAGGTATTTTTGGTCAACAAGACCTTGGATAAAACCTCCCTGGGGAAAACCAATTTGGAATGAAAGTATATATAATGATGATCTCAGGTAGTGAATACAACAAGTAAGCTAATACAATGGAACCTGATACAATAACAACTCCTCTTGAGATGCTTTGGAGTTCCAAGAAGAGAAATGCGCCCGAGCTTAGTGCACCCTCTTCCCTTGTTTCTCTATCCACTGAAGTGATGCTCTGTCCCTCCTCCTTGGCCCAATGAAGAATCCCTTGCACACAAACAACTTGTTGTGTGCCTCCTCCACCATGAACTAGACAGATCTGAGATAGCACAAGTCCTCCTACTGCCAGATAAGTGTGCGCCCTCCTTGTTGAAATATTTTAACTTAGAAGAATATTCTAATTATATTTGAGTTATTATCTTATAGATCAAATCCCCTTTTGTGGATTGATCATGTCGGGTCTTGTATAAGACCAAATCCCCTTTTGTGGATTGGTCAAACCATATTTATATGGTGGTATTTGTAAAGTCTGCCCTTAGGGTTTATAAAGTGGTTTTAACCACTATTGGAAGAAGTCGGCCCTACTAAGTGAAGAGACATAACCTTAGCACCTCCTCAATGAGTATTTATAAGTGAGGATGGCGCCTCACTTATTCATTCACTTGCACACTCATCTAGTGCACATCTTTTGAAGGTAGTTGCAGTTGCAGGAGGAAGGAGAAGAGAGGCGCATACTTAGTCCTAGTTTATTCTTGGTGTTTTGGTCTTAGTCTTGGCATTGCATTGACAATCTATTATTGAGGAAGTTTTTGTTGGCTTTTCTCCTGTTGGCACAGGGGTAGACCTAGGGTTCAACGCTTAACAACGCACCAACAAAGCCCCGACTACCGACCCATTCGTCAACACCTGCGAAGCATGCGAAGTCTCACCCGAGGTAGAAGCAGGGGGGGCTACAGGACGCATGTGTCTGTAACTAGGCTGGAACACGATTCTGTGATAAGGGCACTTCGCAAAATATTCTGCTAACGCTTAGGAAGTGAACATGCATTAGTTTATTAACCTCATTAACACCGTAGAGCATAAACAAAGACAAATAAGCGCAGTAACCACAAGTAATTATGCACTCTGAGCACTTAGCACTGTGAGTTAAATCTAGCATTCATTTACCCTTAATCATAAGTAAAATACTAAAGCAACAAAATATATATTCACTACACATCATAATCAAAGCACTAAGAAAATGCATAATAGAAATAACACTGCACAAAGCAAATCATATACGTGGTTCACCCCAGGGTGGGGCTACGTCCACAAACCGCTTCGCCTCTTTATTATTCACCAAAATCTTACATCTAGTTAGTCCTGTGCACTAAGCCATAAAGTCGAACTTCGCACAAGACAGGAGATCTGCGCACTAAGCACTAGATCCTCCTTCTTTACCTTCCAAAAATAGATCAAATGCACAGAGCCAAAATCTCTTACCACGACACTTAACACCTCAAGCAGTAAGCACAGTCTACAAAATCACAGTCGAGCACAAAGCCTGGATGCACACAGATCTGCTGTTTCACACAGAACTACCTCTTGCGCACAGAGCTACTTGCCTCTACACTACATTCCTATTTATTTATACTTTACAAAATCTTACAATAAGGCCTAAACATGGGGAAAACCCATGGGGCGACATTCCATAAACCCTTTACAAAACCCAGAGGACCCCTTATGGAGTCCACATAACCCTCAAAATAGGTGAGATCCGTGATCTTAGCTTTGTCGGGGCGCTCCTACTTCGACCAACGTGTCGAAGTCCAAAAGTGGGCCAAAATTGACCAAAGTTTCCCCAAAACTTGGTCGAGGGCCAACATGCCCCCAACACTCACCTGTGACTTGTCCCAAGTCACTCAAGTCTGGACAATGCTACTTCAAAAGCCTCGAGCTTAACTCGAGCTGCCTCGACTTGCTGCCTCGCCTGAGCCTCTTGCTGAGCGAGCTCCTGGACCGTCTGCTCTGTAACATGCCCTTCTAGGTGTTGTTCTACTGCTGCAACTACTTGATCTAATTGTGAACCTTGGCTATCGATCTCCTCGAACACCTTGCAAACTTCATCTTGCACAGGTTGTAACTTCTGTGTTACTTCCATCACCTTACCCTGGAGGGCAGTGATCTGTTGCTGTATTGTGCGCTGCTCCTAGGATCTCTTCATCCTTTCCATTGCTGTGAGCAGCTTCATCCGCGCTTGCAATGAAAATGCTTGCTGCTGTGCCTCCTGTAACTGGGCCTCTAGCTTCTTTAACTTTGGATCCTCGGCGAGGCGTTCATACGTCTGGGCGCTTCTGTGACTCAACTGTTTACATGTCGAGGAGAGGGCTTTTATACTTGCTACTGTGTTTTTGGCAGACTTCTCCCTCTAGTCACGCACCTCCTGCGGGGTGCTCGACACTATTTGGTCCTCCAGTTCAGTTATCCTATCCTGAAATTGCTAGAGGGTCTCTGCGAGCTTTGCTACTTGAGCTTCGACAAGCTCTTGTACCTCCTGTACAAAACCTGTCATAGAGCGACACGCTTTGCTTACTGCTTCTTTGACCATGGCTTGCTCTGCGAGCAACTGCTCTTTTTCTTTGTGTAGCTGGACTTCGCAAGCTTTCTTTTCCTCTTGAAGCTTCGCCTGAAGCTCTGCTTTCTCGCTTTCATAGGCAACTACACTGCCTTGCGCTGCTCGTAACTGTACTAGGACTTCGTCTTTCTCCTTTTGCAAGGCTTCTGTAGTCTTCTCCTTCTCTTCCTGAGCTCTCTGGAACCGAGCTTTTGTTTCATCAACAAGCCTTCTTAGCTAGGCTGCTCTTTCAACGATCATTTCTCTCTGTTCTCTTCTGTATGCCTTCAAACTTGCCTCCAATACTTCGACCTATTCTAGAGGTACTCCTTTAAGGTTAACCTCAACATCCAAGTTGGGGCTAGCCTGTAGTGCTGCGGGGGTGGGAAACTTGATGCTATACTGGGGGAGGGTGATCCAAATCCCTGGTTCACCCTGCGGAGTTGGTTCGTCCTCCAAGTTTGCGGTCTGTGATGAGGAAGGCGTAGACGACGCAGTAGGTACTGTGCGGACCAAGCGAACAACCTGTTGCACTTCCTTCAACTCCCTCTCAATCTTTTCATATAACTCCGCCTGTTTCTCTTCGTATCTCTGCAACATGTCTTCAGAGGCGTCCTCCATAGCTCCGCGGACCAGACTAATGTCGTCATTAGTGAGAGTTGCTTATTGGCGCACATTTTCTTCCTTCTGGAGGTTTCTTCAGATTAACTTTCCTCTTTTGTGGGTTACTGTCCCAATAGGGGGATCTTCAGGTGGTGGGGTGCTAGCTCTTGCGACTGGTGATGAAGGGAGGTCAACTGTAGCTTTGCCTCCTCCTTTCTCTTCTTCTGCTTCATCTCCTCGTCCTTGTCCTCCTGCTTCATCTTCTCCTCCTCCCTGGCCTTCTACTTCGTCTTCTCCTCCTCCCGACGAGCTAGACCCGTCATCTCCAGAGTTTTCCTTTGCGTCCTCTTCGTCACTCTCTATGTCCTGGACTTCAACCTACTTTTTGCGTTCCCTCTGCTTCTTCGTCCCACTGGACTCTCCGACATGTTCAACTCGTGTAACCATCGGGCTTCCTATAGTATCAGTGTTAGATAACTTTGCATCGACGATAGGTACAACAAATTCTTTTGGCCATTCCTTTATAATCTGTTCCATATCTTCATCCGCGAGCTTATAGTATGACTGCAAACTATACTAGTGCACATCTCTTCGCGCGGTGATGTAAATGAAGTGGGGATCAACGCAGAACTTCGCTATGGGTCGGTATTGATGTAGGGTATGTGGTGTCATACGAAGGAATGCTTCAATGGCGACTTTCAACTGTTGATAATATCTGTGAAACACGTCCTTAGACTGCCACTGCTTCGTCATGTCGTTGGTATAACACAGGGTGGAAAACTGAGCGACCAAGGGCTTCGTAGTTTCAATCTTTGGGAATGTGGCTCCTTCAGGCATCTGCCATGCCACAAATGCAATAAGGATGATCAACCAATTGTAGTGAAGCTCATATCCTAAGTCCTGGGCTTCGCGACAATCTTTTTCTAACTCGTTGACGAGGTAGTTCGCCCAGTTCATCTGCAGACCCTCCACACACTTTCTTGTGAGCTCCACCACGAACCCGATGACCTGTGTGGGGCGGTTCTTCCTCACAAGCTTGCCAGCGAAGAGTTGACAAGCAAGGCGTACTGCGCCATCCTGTATGGAGGCTACCTTGTAACCTCATTTCCCCTTTTCTACCTCTCCATAGGCTTCTTTGATGCGCTGTGCTAAAGAGCGGTCTGAGGTCTTCCCTGGATAGAACTGTTGTGGGTCAGGACCCTTCAAGCTTAAACCTGTGATCCAGTGGATCAACGCCGGATCCACAGTAATTCTTCTGTCAAGCCATAGGTATCCGCCATGATAGCACGACAAAAGGAGTTTACCGCAAGCGTTAACCTCCTGGTGGCGGCCAAAATTTAGAATCTTCATTACGTTTAATACGGTTGACTGTGCCAACCCCTTGATCCATGGCTGCAAGACGAGGCGACGTTTCTTTCCGGTTGTCTTCATTAAGTAACAGTGAAGAGCTAGCATGGCGTGGTTCTTTCGGTCTCCTAAGTTGAAGTCATTGTGTTTCAACAGTGGGATGTGCCCTAACTGACTCCCTACTATGTGAATTCCTTTCAGAATGTACGCAGTGAACACGGAGTACTCGAAATCATGGGGGATACTGTCGCGGTTAACATCGCCAGCCAGAGGCGGAATATACTCAAGTAGGATTGACGAGATCTGCTTCGCGTTAGCCAGATCACTGCGGTGCTTGCTTCTTTGTTCAGCTCCGGGGTTGATGCGGGTGGAACGATGTCCGGTCGAAGGGGAAGCCTGCAGTCCCCTAGTCGACGACGCTTGAATACCTTCAGATACAGGTCTGTCGGCCATGAGCTTCCTAAGAACTTCCTCGACAGACTTCTCCAAGTCGCTAGGTTCGCCCGACATTCTAGCTTTTAACAGACAACGAATAGACAAACATACATGTGGGGTATACTTTCAGATAACGACAGGCAACTTAGTTCGACACTTGGACATTTCTCGACTTAGCTCAGTCAGTCATGGGTAGCAAAAAGTGGTCCCAGCGCAATGCTCGACGAGTTAAATAAGCAGGGTGGTCGTGACAGATCTTCCAACGGACAGTAACTAGAGTTAAATGCTTCCATTAATGTAAATCTAGTGGTTATGGCGTGGTTTCAACATCCAAAAGCAGTTCATAAACCCATAAATGCGTTTCCTAACCGTTCTAGAGCGTCATTCTAACGGTCAGGGGCCTCCAATGGTTATATAACTTCGCCAGGGCGAAGTCCAAATCTGCACGGACCTGCTGTTCCAGCGAGGTTCAAACCCTGCGAACCTGCCTCTTGTGAGGTTCCGGTCTGCGAAGTCTTCCATCTGGTTTCCTTAACTTCTTGTAGCTTTTCCAACTTAGTCTTCTTTTTATTGAGCTTCCTTGCCTTCTTTCCTGTTATCTGAGTTTCTTTAATTGTTTATGGAATCCTCTTTCCATTTTTATTCTTATCTTCCCCTAGCGTAGTGGCTTTGCATTGTTGAGGTACCCTCAAAGGTTCTAAAGTTAATATTCCTTTCCTTAATACTTCTGTTATGAACATAAATATACATAAATAGATATTCATAACATAATAATTAATTAATAAATAGTAACTATTAATAATGAAAGGACATGTCTATTGGTTAAGGGCACCCCTGCGTGGATATATAAACGAGCCCTCATTCTCAATTGTATATCATCTTATCTTATATCTTATCTATTCATATATTATTTACAGTCCTACATGGATTACTTTGTTATATTCCAAGTATTTTGTATTATTCTTGTGTGAGCGAACTTTGTTCGTCTCATTTGTTATCAGAGCTTCGTTTTTCTGATCCTGGCCTGTGGCCAGTCTCTTTATCAGACCTTGTCTGAACCGGCTTTTAGCCAACCCCATCATTTCAGAGTTTCTCTGAGAAATCTAGTCCTTGACCACCAACCAGGCCTTTGGCCATATTTTCGAGGCTTTGTCTGACAAAGGTTTTTCAGCCACTCTCAAATTTTTTTGGAGCTTCTCCGACTCCAAGGTCTTTTGACCAAAGTCTAGCCCTTGGCCACAATAAAGCCATAAATTCTGTTCAAAAAAAAAATTAATTATGCTGTAAGTTTGAGGAAACTAAGAAATCTGGGAATTGAAATTATTTAAAGAATTATCAAGAAGCAAAAATAAATCCAGAAGTTGAAATTACTCAAGGAATTATCAAAAAAACAAAAACACAAAAATCATCGCGCTGCCAGATATCGAGTCCAAGCCAAAATAAAAAGACCGCACAGCAGCTGCCATGGTACCAGCCATTTTAATACATCATAGTACGAGTTTACCAGCTGTACACACGCATTCAATTTTTCTGTACGGTTAATCAATTATCAATGGACAACCTTGCATTTAAATTTTTTATAAAACCGTCGTACCTCTGTGTTTATAAATCCGCCATACTTGTTGTTTTATATCCATCATACCGCAGTACCTGCCTCTGCATACAATCCATACCACAGTTGTGTCGTCCGTACTCTGTACCACTTGTGCCCTCTCGTACGATCACAACCAATCAATTAGCAAATAAGGAAAACGCTAAAAAAAATATTATTATGTGTGCACCGTACACATCCGTACCACGTACGATCTGTGCCACATGCAATTCATACAACCAGTCAACTATTTTTCTAACAACCACTCAATAAATTCAGTACAACCCACAATTCTTGGCCGTACGAAAACCATCAATCCGTACAAAAGTTAATTAATGGTTTATCGAATCGGTCCGTACAGTTGCACCCTTTGATAATTAAGTTTACCTAGCGTCAAAGTTCAAATTTATGCTTGGTGATATATTAATTTAAGAGATAGTAAACGTTTTATTAATCCAAATAAAAAAAAATCAAGGAAAGAAGATATAAGGGCTATTTAAGTTTTAGTGGTAAGTAATCTTCCAAAGAATTTTTAAAAAACAGGTTCACCACATAAAGGTGAGTATCAACTAACATATTTAAATTTTATGAGAGGAAAAAAGGGTTAATATTGTCTTACAAAGAGACTATTAGAATATTATAAAAAAGAGGCTTTATTATTACTTAGTAGGATAAAAATTTATTAAAAGAGTTAATTCCAAAGATATAAAAAAAATATTAAAAAGGAAAAATACATATATATTTTATATTAATATAAGTTATATCTATATTTATATAAATGATTAAAAGTATATATATATATTTCAAAATCCACTCCATCAAAAGGAAAAGATATTGAAGGTTATTATTTAATCCTTCCTAAAAATGGGGTTCAAGTCTAAAAGAAGAAAAAACTTACAAGAAGAGGGGGTTCAAGTCTAAAAGAAGAAAAAACTTACAAGAAGAGAAATTTTATTAAAAGGGATTATAAAGGAAAATATTAAAAGATATCTAATAAAGAGTTATAAATTGAAGACAAGGTTATTCTATTTGGAATTGAAAAGATAAAAAAAGGAAGCATAAGAAAAAGTTAAAAAAAAATATTATTATATTTTAAAGTCACTTTAGAATTATATTTTTAAAACTATATTATTATTAGTATTATTATTATTATTATTAGTGAGATCAAAAGTTACTAAAAAGGTTACACTTCAAATAAGTGATACTCATTATATATTATAATTATTATAAGGATAAAGAAAAAGTTAAAAGATATATTATTATATTTTAAAGTCACTTTAGGACTTCATTATTATTATTAATAGTGGGATCAAAAGTTACTAAAAGGGTTACCGTTCAAATAAGTGATAATCATTATATATTATTATAA
>WSFP011450562.1:0-19763 GCA_009831015.1 Picea engelmannii
TCTCGTATACCAATTTCCCTTGCTTGTTTGCTTGGTTTAGTGATTGTTGGGTGGGATTTGATGATTGTTGAGCCTTCTTAGGTCTCTATAGTGCCTGTTGAGATTCTCTGGGTCAACAGGAAACCTGTTTGGAGTTGAATTTTTGGGCGTAGTCTTTCTCTTTGTTTTTCATTTTTTGATTTGTCCTTGTGCTCTAGGTTGTTTGCTTGGCTGCTTGGTATTATACTTGATTTATTGCTTTTATACACAATAGAATTGTATATATCAGGTTTCTTATCAGTCCATGCATTTTCTTTTTTAGTATATTGAAAATACAAAAAAAAATAGGCATTTTACATTGCTTGGAATTTTTGTCTTTTGAATCTTTATCGTTAGCTTAGTGCATTTAGTAAAAGATTGCATTTTACTTCTGAATTGCAGAGTTGAAATTGAAAATTGCACTGTTTTTATACGCATATCATTCATTGAAAACGTTAAAGATAGACTTTGCATTATATTCATATTTATTTTCTTACAGAGTCATAATATCATGAGTTTCACTTCCATAACTTTTTGAGTAATCACGGCCAAAAAAATTTACTGTTTAAATTAAAATTGATTTGTCACGATTTTATTTTTTAGGGTGCACAAACTAGTCTAGGATTTAGTGCCTTGGAATATGATTTTGTGAGTAAACTTCTACAAGGTAATTAAATCAACATATGTGTCTGAGACAGGGAGTTGAGAATTCCATTATATAATTGGTAATATCAGGAGGCTTCGCTCACACTAGAGTTAATCACGAGGTCGCGCGAAGTTAGTTGAAGAGATAATCCCTGGATACTCACCTAGCATCAGAGATATTTCTGTGGATTTATTCGTATTTGGGGATCTTCCTAATTCCCATACCTCCGTGAGAGGCGGTACTTTCAAGGTTTTGGGCTTTGTTGCCCTGCCCATACGGTGATCCAGACTTACAAATGCTCTCCTGTGCATCGGTTATACAGTGGTTTATTAGTTTCTTGACTTAGGTATCTCATAGGTTACTTGCAGGGGTTATTCTTCTTGTACCCTAGGTCAGATAGGGGTCGGACAACACACAGCCTTTATGGAGGATTACCTCTCTGGGGGGATCTGACTGACTGGTTGCTAAGCCCACAAGGGCCCCTATAACTGATTATGTTACCTCCAAACTTTAGCAGGGAGTCTCAGGTCCCTCTTGGACAAGACATACCTTCTTTAGCAAGGGAGGTCACTCATCCACTTTAGCCCATTTGCATGCATATTGGTCGTTTGAATTTTTGGTATTCTCTTTGATTATTAGTTCACCTTAAGAGTTTATACTGAGTTCTCTTTATCATGGATAGTGGAGTTCCTTTTTCTCCCTCGTTTACTACTACCCCCCCGTGACGTTCATCGGGGAAAATCCATTCGCTTTTTATAATGGTATGCAGAATTATGGTACTCAGTCAATGCCTTGAGTCTGTAATCATTTTTCTCATGGTATGTTTGATATGTCTTCACACTTTCCATCCTATGTCTCACCTCCTTATGCGAATACAACTTTTGGGTCTAGGGCATGATGCCTACTTCTTATCCCTCTCCGTCTGGTGGGAGTAATATCCTTCAAAAACTTCTCACGGTATGAGGTTGGAATCTTCCTTCCTACAAATCCACTATGTGAGAAGTAAGTGCCCAATTAAGAAATCATTCTACTTGTTACACTCCGTCCACTTATCCTTCTTCCGCTATGTTGGTTCCTACGAACACTTTTCGCATGGCAGACCTCCGTATGCCCTCTGGCGTTTCATCAAGGGGGAGTTATTTTTGTAGTATGGACCACCCCCTTCATGAAGTTCCTTCATCTGGGGGAAACATATATCCTCACATGAGTAACCCTTGTCACATCGCTTTCTCTTCGCAAGCAGCTTCCTCAGTGTCAGTGCCCTTACAACCCTTTATGTATCAGTATGGAGGAGGATATTATCGTGTCGGACAGGGATAGGGTGTAAACCAGGATCCTTCCTAGCTTGCATTTCCTCAAAACCAATCTTTCCTTGGACCTTGGTCTCAAATGTCGCAATTCACCACCGCCACAAGTCAAGTCATTACGTGTCATACTGGCCTTATATCACCAACCTCTGCTAGTCATGTTGGAGATTGGTCGACAACCTCTGCGAGTCATGTTGAAGACCTGCAACCAGCCGTTGCAAGTCATGTTTGGGGTACATGTCTGGTCACTGCTAGTCACGCTGCACATCCATCACCAACCTCTACTAGTCATGTTGGGGATCCATCACCAACCTCTGCTAGTCATGTTGGAAATTTGCTACTAGCCTCTGCAAGTCTTGCTGGGAGCATGTCACCAGCCACTGCAAGTCATGCTAGGGGCATTCATATGATTGAGAAGCCTAGACGTCTCAGACGTAAGCCTATATTCCTTTGCAGGATTTGTGAAGGAAGTCACCTTACTCGTTTGTGTCCTATTACTGTTGGGATACTAGAAACATGGGGTTCACCTAAGGGCCCTTCAGGTTCTGAGGCATCTATGGTTTCACAACACTCTGTTCCTTCTTTAGTTGATACAACAGTCATACTGATGCAATCTTCGGCTGACACCCCTTTCCCTTTATGGGTTGATGCGTCCTTTGACCTTGTTGTCTCACATCTTGTTCAACCTGTGGTCATGTCGATGCAATCTTCGATCGACACCTCTCCTATGTTCATGGGTGATGTGTCTCTTGACCTTGTGGTCTCGCATATTGTTTAACCAATGGTCGGGTCGATGCAATATTCGACCAACAACACTCTTGTTTTTTGTGGTGATGCACCTCTTGACCTTGTTGTCTCGCATCCTATTCAACCAATGGTTGAGGAAGTGGTTGTATCTATGCAATATTTGATCGACCCCACTCTTCTCTCAGAGAGTGACAAGTCTAAGGAAGCGGTTGTGCCAATGCAATTTTTGGTCGATCCCGCTCTTCTGGTTCTGGTTCTATACCTTCTATGCCATGTCCTTAGCATTTCTATTACTTCACCTTCTGAACAAGAGAGAGTTTTACTCTTCCCAAGTTATCTCCCTCCAAGTCTTGACAAGGTTCCCTTTGATTGGGATGGTCTTGTGGGGTATCCAATGCGTCTGCCTATGTCTTTTCCAGGAAGAGACATTATCTGATATAAAACGGAGACGATAACCTCTGTTAGCACTTTGTCCTCCTCGACTGGGAGAACTTTGGGTCTTCCCAAGATTCTGTCGGTTCTTTGTAAGATAATGACATTCCATAGAAGGTCCGCATGGGAGCCTTGGCCTCCCCCGTGACTTTCCACCTAGAATCTCCCTAACGAGTCTTAGTTAAGCTCTTTTCCGACTCATCTAAAAATCGAAAAGATTGTCGAGTGATTTGTCCCTTTCACACTCGTTAAATTGGATTTGAAAGGTCATGAGTCTTAGTTAAGTTATTTTCTGACTCGTTACCAAAAATAGAAAAGATCGTCGAGTGAACTTGTCTTTTTCACACTCGTAAATTGGATTTGAAAATACGTCTATTTGGCACAAGTTTATCCCTTTTTCACACCAAGTAGACTAAAAGACATGCCATGTCCTTAGTATACCTTCTATGCCATGTCCTTAGCATTTCTATTACTTCACATTCTGAACAAGAGAGAGTCCCTCCAAGTCTTGACGAGGTTCCCTTTGATTGGGATGGTCTTGTGGGGTATCCAATGCCTCTGCCTATGTCTTTTCCAGGAAGAGACATTATCTGATATAAAACGGAGACAATAACCTCTGTTAGCACTTTGTACTCCTCGACTGGGAGAACTTTGGGTCTTCCCAAGATTCTGTCGGTTCTTTGTAAGATAATGACATTCCACAGAAGGTCTGCATGGGAGCCTTGGCCTTCCCCCGTGACTTGCCACCTAGAATCTCCCTAACGAGTCTTAGTTAAGCTCTTTTTTGACTCATCTAAAAATCGAAATATTGTCGAGTGATTCGTCCCTTTCACACTCGTTAAATTGGATTTGAAAGGTCATGAGTCTTAGTTAAGTTCTTTTCTGACTCGTTACCAAAAATAGAAAAGATCGCCGAGTGAACTTGTCTTTTTCACACTCGTAAATTGGATTTGAAAATACGTCTATTTGGCACAAGTTTATCCCTTTCTCACACCAAGAAAACTAAAAGACATAAAAAAGGGCATTTTTTGGCGTTAAGTTGTGGTTGCATCTCATGCCCTCGCTTGCAGTATTGAGCCTTTAGTCGATTCTTGCTTTACATTATAAACCATTGCCTAAACAGTTTTTGCATCCTCAACCAAGCAGAGCCTTCTTTATATCCTTCTCAATTTGACACCCTATACCCTGGAGGGAACATCACCCCGAGTGTCCATCTCCCGCATACATTTCCTTGCATTGAGCATAGGTATGTTCCACTGCTGGAACTAGTTTTGCTTACTTGTGACACTCGTTTCCTCCTCTGTATCATAGCATTCATTTGTTATGAGAAAACAAAAAAAGACGGGCGGGAAGGTAGTACTATATTATAATTGGCAGCAGTCGTGTCGCCTTTGAACAGAGCACAAAATTATTGAGTCCTTGTGTCATCATAATTTTGGGTTTAGCATGGCCTTTGGAAGTTGATCTCGTTACAGAGTTTTTCTCTACCGACTAATTACTCTTCCAGTCTCTATAGAGAACATTATTGATGCCTCCTGCATCAAATAGTTACATCATTGAGTCTATGTTGTCGGAGTCTACCACATGTCTCATGCTCTTGTTCAAAGGAAGTCTATCAACCTGTGTCAGCCATTCCTCAGAACTCTTGAATTTGCATGTCGGCCATACCCTCAATTTGTCTCAGAATCACATGATACTATGGTCTTATCATGCACCCTGGCCCTACTTTCATCATTGGTAGGTCACCTTGAACCCAACAGTCGAAATTTCGTCATTGCTCGGTGACTAGGTGATTTCCCTTGTGTTCAACAGCAAGACATCTATTCACACTTTGGGATTCATTCAGTGTCTTGGATGCCATTAGCCTTATTGGTGGTTTCCTTGCCTTTGTCGGCAGTTTTCATAATTGGCTGGTATTTAGAGGGTCTTTTTTGTGTACCGCTTGCATTTGGCACACACGAAAGATGCACAAGTTCGTTGGTTCGTGAACATGTTTTTCGTCCGATCTCCACCAAATTATGAAGCTCCTACTTTATTCCTCGTGCTGACTGATGAGAGATTCTTTAATGCTCTCCTTTTAGTGGGTCTCTTTCCATTGACTTCAACTCATTTATTATGGACTTGAGACCTAGAGTTTTATGAGTACCTTGAGACTTGCAGTCATTAGTAGTAGGCTCTCTCACCATTGACAGATGGGAATACATCAATGTCTCATGATCAATGGATTCCTCAGGTGTTCGACATCGAATCCTTTATTCACCCTTGTAGGAATGTGCTTGGTGCCTTGATACCTACTTTCATTATTGGTAGGTTGTCTCGTATTTGTTAATGGTATGCCTCAATGACCGGTAATCAAACGATGTCTCACTGTGTTCGACCTCAACTCCTTTATTCACATGATGTAGATTTGCACCTTTGGCGGATGTGTAGAAGACTTGAAGACATCACTATGTGGCCGTAGCTTTCCTGAGTTGTTTCTTCCTTTTCATTAGACCAACACCTATTTGACTACAGTAATCAAGGGACATTAGATTATACTCCATCGTATACAGATATCTTCATATTGGTTTTGAGACTGGTTCTACTGGGCCTTATTCGTGATTATGACAACTTTTGGCATATAACCGCATTTCTATTTGCCTATTAATGGCCACAGACACATATTTGGTATATTTTCCACATGGATCTGCATTGTATTCTATTGGCATCCATGTATGTAAAGTCAACATAGAATGTAATGAGCAACTAGTCTTTCCAACTGGGTTTACACCACTCCACTTCTGGGTTATTTATAATGTATTTCGGACATCGCGGATACTCCTCTGATCTCACACATTAGGGGGCATCTATTATAGCAAGATTTTCCTCGCCATTGCTATCTTGCACAGAGGACCTTTTTCCATTTCCCTATGCAGACTTGTCATCCCTTTTTTGATGAATCCAGAGCTAAAAATACATATTTTTTCACATATACACGCCCTATCTACTATACAACATGTGTATACATAGGCAACTCCACTACAACCCGTGTACATCGGGATTTGTGCCAGAAAATACAAAAATGAAGTCGGGTTTCCATGTCACGACAGGAGATCTCTGATCCTTGGCCTTTCATATACTGGAAACGTTCCGACTCGGCCCTTCAGTTGCATTTTGAAGGCTATAAAAGCACAATTCTGAGCTATGGAAAAGAGGAGAAAGCATTCAACTTTGAGAGAAAAGTTACTCTGGAGAAATTACTTCATATTGAGTCTGCATCCCTTTGCCCCTCAAGTCTGAACATAGTGTTCAGCCCCCAAGTTCTTTCCCTATTGTTGAGAGAACCTCATTGTCTCTTTTCTATGAGCATGCCTTTGGTGGAGGATTGAAGTGGTGGAGACCCAGTTGGAAGGAACTTGGTTTCTTGGTTTCGAACCGTGCTGACACAAATGTCTGTAATGTTTTCACTTCTGTTGATCATTTATTAATAGAAACACTCATTTCCCGTCCAATTGGTATCGTGCAAATATATGATTATTATCCATGGGCATATTTGTAATGTTTATTAATGGATTATGCTATCTAATGTGCTAACCCCTTTATATTATCACTATATACTTTCTCTGTGTGTTTGTTGAGAACTTGTTGCAGGTACAAAGCTTTGGGTCAAAGTGCTCAATGGTGGAACATCATCAAACGTTGGAATGAGGTAGGATTCTTTATTATCTCACTTGCACATTGGTTTATATAGCATATGTTGGAATTGAGTAGATTTCTAGAGTCATGCCTGTCTGTTGTGGTTTACCCTGTCCATAGAGAGTTTTTCCCTTGTAACAACCTCTGTGTTACAACTTTCTAACATATTTTGCAACACTTTCATAGGTGATGGATTATTCAGTAGCTTAACACAGGATTGCAGAAAAGTATTTATAGTACTTACTTTCTCTACAACTTGTCTTTCATTGGTGTGGTCCATTGAGGAGGGAATTTCATACATCGACACGTTCTGAGTGTGTTGCGCGGTTGATGTAGATGCAATATCTTGCTTGAGGAATTCTTGTCTTGCCTCCTTGAATATTACTTTTTCTTTCCCCGCATCGAACTATTTATGTGGTTCAATATTCTTCTTCACCCATTGGTGTTGCGTTAGATCATGTCTTACTCCATCATCTCTTGTCTTAGCTCCTCCATGCATGACTATGTTGATGTTCCTCCCATCCTCTCTGGATTCTGCAGAAATCCACTGTACATTATGATGGTTCTGATTTCGCTTTTCTTGAATTTTTCCCAATAATGTTGGGCAGTCCTCTGTTTCAAGGTCTGTTGCACGACAGTACATGCATATCACAGGTGGAAGTGGACATTCCTTTGCGCAGTGTCCTGGTTGTTGGAATTTATGGCACACTATTGGTTCTTTGCCTCTTCCAAATCCTCCTCTACCTCGACCTCCACCTCTGTAGCCAATTCAATCTCCTTGCGGTGCATTGTACTGAGGCACCTGATTATACTGCGCGAGGTTATATTAGGGTTGCGTAGTGTTGAATGGAGGTGGTACCTGGTTACACTGAGGTGCATATTTCCTTGACATCATTTCTTCCTGCACCCTATAGGTGTCTAAAATTCTTTCCCTCATCAAGTTCATTCTCCTACAATCTTTGTCATCATGACCCACTGATTTGCAAAAGTTGCAATATGAACTCTTGGGTATTGTCTGATACTTTTGCATCATTGGACAATGATATGGATCATGTCCATGTGTTTTACAGATCTCGCACCATGGTCCATGTTGGAAAAGGGTTTGGTAGTCCTATTGCCATGTATTGTACGAAAGTTGGACACTCATTCTTGTGATGTACTTATGTCCTACATGTGGTACACCAAACAACTTCTCTTTTCTCTTTGCTCTTATTCTGGTTTAGTTGAAATGTGAGGTTCTTCAAATCCTCCTTCAGCTCCTCTATTGTTGGATCTGTCTTTCAATACTGGTTCGATTCTAGTTATAGGGTTGCCTATAGAGCCTCTACCTGAGTTTGAAACTTCTATTGCCTCAAAGGGTATTTCAGATGTGGTAATAGTGAGTTCAAAAAGACATGTTTATGTTGCATATCAATCATGACATACTTCAACTTACCTTTAATATGTTTAAACCTCTCATCAATCTTTCAAACATACTCACCTGGTTTTTGCATGATTTGAATCATCCCATTCATGTACTGATCCTCTGAGCTAGGCTTCTAAAATTCATTTATTAGTAGCTTCTTGACATCTGCAACCATCCTTGTTGTTCCTGGTGGACTATTTATAGCTAAGCTCATGTACGAATCTAGTGTGCGGTCTCCTAGCGTGATAGCTAATTGCACAAGTTTTGTATCCTCATATGTGATCTACTTTTCTTTCCAAATATTCTCACAGATAAACAAGTGCTTTTCAGGATCCTATGATGCCTCTCCCTTGAATTCAGGTAAACTGTTGGTGGGATCATGTCCTGCCATTTTTGAACGGTGATGAACTAAGACCTCCACGTAGTGTAGATATTTGACTACTACTTCCTGAACTGGATCCTCAAGTCATTGCTCCTTGAATGGGTGCACTTATGGTTGTCTTTCTTCCACTAAAATTCGGTTGTCTAAACGGTGGTGTTCTTTCTGGTGTATTAGTCGCACAAGGGGTTATGGGTTCCACAATGACATTGACATGGATAGGAGTTCTTCATTTTGTTCCTTCCCTTGGACCTCTTGTCTTCCTTTCATATGTTGCACGTAGGATTTCCTCAATCTGCTCCATAACTCGGAGATCCTCTACCTCTTCTTCATCACTTGCCAAGCCTTCTCTATCTGCTATGGCTCTCTTCTTATTATTTATCTTATATTGGTAGGGTACTCCACTGAGCGTATTTCCAGTTGTTGCCATTATTTGTTTTATCTTATCTTCCTCCATCATGAATTGGTCCATGGCCTCCTTCTTTCCCTTATCCATCTCTCCCTCCATTCTTCTATATTTTGTCAGTGCTTCCCCCCTTCCCCCATGCACATAGGGAAGTTTAGTTGTCTAATGTCATAGTCATTACAACTTTGTTATATAGTAAGATCATGATGGAAGTATATAGTGATCTAATATACCTACCTCTGGGTCCTTTTAGAAATTCTTGCTCTAATGTGTTGTAAGACTTCACGATATCTACTGCAAATTCTGTGATAAACCCTGCAACAATACTGTCTATCCAGAAATCTATTGTGCACATGAATTTATTGTTAACTTGTTGTAATTGCACGAATTCCACGGGATTCCACTTGAGTTGTCTAATTCGATTCATAGGGTGGTTGTCTTTCAACCTCAATAGCCACTACTGCAATATGTGCAGGAAATCACAGAAACAAACTTCATACAAGTCATTAAACACGTACTTGTCCAGATATTTGCATGGTGTTAACTTAGAGTTTTTGTTATCTTTATGCAAAAATTCCAACTCTTTTGTTTTCAACCAACTTTCAATCTCTGCCTTCGTTGGATTCCACGGTCTGTACATTCCCTTCTATACTTTCATTTTCTGTGCGACTCTTTCACGAATCCCACTCACTCAATCCCATGTAGTTCTAGTCGGTAAAGGAACCATTTGTTGGTTGATCTCCTTCTCTAACTACTTCTTGGGTTGACCCAGGTTCAGATCTGAACAAGCTTCCAACAAATCCCTCTAAAACTATCGGCCCTCCTAGTAAACTAGAAGGCAACACAATACACAAGTGTATTGTGCAGTCTCACCTGAGATAGTTCTATGGGTGACTGCAATGGTTAGATGCTTGTTGTCTAGGAAAGAGTGTGGATATGGGATTTCATTTCATCTTCTTAAGCCTTGATCTGGTGGTCCTATCTATTATTCTTGGCATCCATTCATCTATTAAGTTTATGCATGCATTCTAACAAATCTAACATATAACAGATCTCACAGAATTATACATTCATCAACTAACTACTTACAGAAAATAATTATGCAATAACCACATCACATAACACATTTTTTACCATGGTTCACCCCCTCCTGGGATACGTCCACAAATATTTGGCTTCTCAGGCTCGTTTATTATGGTGTTGCAATATGTGGAAATGCGTGCACTACAACTCCATTCCAACAATCACAAAACAAACTCCACGACCTTTGTGAGGTTGACCAGATCGCACCAGGATCCTCATCCTATGATCTAACCCTCAAGCTCTGGCTACTTTACTCTCCTACAACTAAACAACTTACAAAATTGGGATCCAATCTTACAATAGTTCCCTTGACTACATAAAACAATATTTCCAACTATCTAAATGGTATTCCCCTCACCTAGGCCTCCTAGGTACATATCTATAGTAATCTGTAGCTTCTTAGTCATTACAATTTCTTTCAAAAACCCTAACCCTAATGTAGCTAGGTTTTCCTACATGCACCCCTTGCATGCTTTCCTCACACGTGTTGCTTTTCCTTCCCGCCGTCTTTTTCCATTTATGGGTTTTATCCTCCAAAAATAGTATTTCCTCAAAATAGGCCTACGCTCAACAAAATATCTAGTTCAATAGGAAGAATAGCCTCTTGGCCGTATAAGAGCTGAAGGGGAGTAAAGCCTGTAAATCTTGTACGATCTGCCCAAAGAGCATAAGTCATAAGTGTGTGCCACTAGTGAGGTTTGTCTTCTATGATTCTCTTTATAATTTTGACCAAGTTTTTATTAGTAGATTATGCTTGTCGGTTTCCCTAAGGATAATAAGTAGATGAAGTGAAATGCTTGACAACTAGTTTAGCCAGAAATTCAGTCAATTTCGTTGAAATGAAGGTTGGACCATTGTCTGTAATGATTCCTAATGGAAGAACAAAGACTGGAAAATATATTAGACTGTAGAAAAGAGATTACTTGTTCATCTTGCGCATGTCTAAGAGGGGAATCCTCATTCCACTTAGTAAAGTAGTCAGTGGTTGTCAAAATAAAGATATGTCATGCAGAGGATGAAGGATTGATTGGACCAATAAAGTATAGACCCCACTTAGAAAAAGGAAAATCTGGAAGGACAAACTATAAAGGCATGGAAGAAAGACGTTCTTTACCAGCGAATTTTTGGCATTTATCACAAGACCTTGGAAATTTATAAGAATCGTGAAAGATCAAAGGCCAGTAATAAAATTTCTTATGATCTTAAAGGCAGTAGCCTTAGCAGAAAAATGGCCACCAATATGGATGACATATGTTGATGATCCATGTACTTTGTGTAATAATTTTTTTGCTTCTTCATCATTTACACATTGTAGTAGCAAACCATCAGCATATCTTATAAACAAAGAGTCCCCTGAAATGATATACTTAGAAGCTTCAAGGAGAAGTATCCTTCTTTGATGAGTATCTAAGTCATCTGGGCACCTTTGATACTGCAAATAATACACCAGCTTTTTATACCAAGGATGCTCAGATATAAAGAGATTTTGATTTTCAATATAAAATAGCACTGAAAGAGGATTATATTAATCGTCAAGTTCTTCACTTGGCTCAACATGCTAAGCTAAGTGAAGGGATAAGTCTCATCCCTTTATTGTCTTTGAAGTCATGATTGCCAAATCATACTCTTGAATTTTTGCAAGCCAATGTGCAAGTTTTCCTGAAAGATAACTTTGTGAAAGTAGAAACTTGACAGCATGCAAACAGACTTTTACCTGCGTATGTTTTCCAAAAATAAAATGGCAAAATTTCTCTATAGATTTGACAAGAGTGAAAGCATGTTTCTCAATATACGAATATTTGACTTCATCGTCTCATAAACTCCGATTCATGTAAGATACAAGTTTTTCATTGTTCCGGTCATCACATTGTAAGAGGATAGCAGAAATTGCTTCTTCAATGGCATTGGTATATACTATAAAATACTTCTCAAAAATCGGTCTTGCCAAAACCAGCGCATAACTAATCGTCTTCTTAATCCTAAGGATATCATTCGCGACATCATATGTCCAATAAAAAGAACGAACTCGCTTCAAAAGATTAAGGATTGGTTTAAGCATGACAGCAAAATTAGGAACAAATCTACAAACGAAATTAATAATTCCCATGAAATCTTGAACTTCTTTCTTGGAGGTCGGGGCAAGGAGGTTTAGAATGGAAGTAATCCTCCCATGATATATACTTATCCATGAATCAGAAACAATGTGACCGAGAAGCTTACGCTTTGTGACACCGAAAACAGACTTGGAAGGATTTAAAGAAACACCAAATTTTCCGCAATGCATGAGAACTTTTCTATGATGACCAAAGTGATCCAACCAATTTTTAGAATAAACAGTCAAATCATCAAGCTAAACTTGGATGATCTTACCAATTAGATTGTCAAAATCTATCTGCATATATTTTTTAAAGGTGGCAGCTACATTAATTAAACCAAATGGCATATGTTGATAAGCAAATGTGACCCAACATGTGGTAAATGTGGTTTGATATCTATCGGTCCTTTTTACCTTGATTTGATTATATGTAGAAAAAATTGCCAAGTAAGGACATCATTTGAGACCCTATAACATATTGTAAAATCATTTCCATATTAGGAAGCAAAAAATAGTATTTGACACTTGCCCTATTTAACACACGAAAATCGACGCATAATCTGATCTGACTGGTTGTTTTCCTAACATGGACCAGATTTGAAACCCATTCAGAATACTTAACTGGAAAGATTATATAAGATTTCAATTTTTTTTCCAATTCTTCTCTAATAGTGGCTTCAATCTCAGGATTAATAGGTCTTTGACTTTTCCTAACTTGTTTTCCCCCTTCCTTGATAGGAATGGCATCTTGTATGAGAACAAGATAAAAACCACGAAGATCCTTGTATGACCAGGCAAAAACATCTTGAAATTCATGAAGTAATTCCATGAATTTTGCTTTATCTTCACCAGTACATTGGGTACCTAATTTAATGATCTTTGGAGATTCAGATGTCCCAATATTTTCAAGGAAATGGTATCACCGACTTTCCTTTTTTACTCTTCTTCCTTATGTGTTTCTTTGTTGCCTACATCACTTGACGAAAATGAACTTTCGAGAGGAGTCAAGCCTTTAAGAAATTTGTCATCTTCAACATAGATGATTTCCTTGGGCTTAAAAGGTTCATTTTGTATGAAAGCACAAATGCCTTCGTCACTAGGGAAAACTTGCCAAGATTATACGTTGTCAGGGAGGTGAGGACAGTATAGAGATTGGAACATACAATCAATTCTTTGAGGTAAAATTTGTCGAGTAGGGGAAGCCGCAAAAACAACTAATCTATGAGTCATTGAATTAAGTTCCCTTTTAACATGAGTGATGTTAAATGATAACAGATTTGAAATCAACATCGAAACAGCTTGGGTATAACACTTAAGTAACTTATTTTTTGGTACATAAATCTTCCACACAAGGTTCAGAATCACCAAAGACTGTAAGGTGGCCACAACCAAGGTTATATGCATTTTCAATGCCCAACAATAAGGCCTCAAACTCGGCAACATTGTCTGTACAAGCAAATTCCAACCTATAAGAGGAATTGTGAATTTTTCCTATAGGGGAATATAGAATGATGTCGGCTCCATTACCTTCGTTAGAACATGAGCCATCGAAATGCATGTGACACGTGCCATCATCAAAATCAATTGTTTCAAGTATAGTATCACCTTCATCGGCAAATATAGAGTACACCCCTAAATCTTCTTCAAGGTAATTTACATTGGGTTGAGGGACACTCTCTATATAAGGTGAAATTATTCCTTCCCTAAGAACTATAATGTTATTTCCATTTCAAGGAATAGAGAAATGTGTGCCACCAAGCGAAAGGTATCCACATGTTAAGGCTTGTCAGTCCCTTCCCAAAATAATTTAGTAATTACTCACCAACATGTCAATTACTTGGATATTGAGAGTTGTCCTTATCTCGGGATGTGCACACAAAACTAGGGTTACATCCTTGATTTCACCTATAGTTGATTGTTGCAAATTATTATAAGAGAGCATGCTTCTAGAATTTTCATTGGTACAAGATAAGCCAAGCTCTTCCATAATAATTTTAGACATCACACTTGGACCAGATCCGCCATCAATTAGGGAACCATGAGCTATTTTATCCATGATTTTTACTGAAATATAGAAAGGGAGGATTTTTACAGGGTTCGTAAAGTTATTTACACCTATCTTATTTACAAGTGAATCCTCTTCTTTCAACTCTTCAAATATATTTGATATGGTGGAAACTTTACCTTCCATAAAATTCTTAAGATGCTTCTGTTGTTCAGGGACGACAACCATGTCCAAAAGGGTAACATCAGCTTTGATATTAGCCAATTGGTTAAGGATATTGTATTTAGAAGAGGGAAGAGGAGAAGATACTCCTTGATCACTTGAAGTTATGACAGTTTTTGTATCAACATTTGGAGAAGATGAACTTGGAGCAGAAGAAGTGCGGGGAAGATCAAATATTCTCTTGGTAGTGTAAGATTTTTTCATGGTATTGACCACGATAACATCCTCTGGTTCGGCCCAAACTAAAACAACGATCTTGGTATCAGGCCTTTTGCCAAAGATCTTATCTCTAGCATTTCTTTTAACTTCGCAGGTGTTTTCATCATGATTTTCTTCACAGAAGTTACACCAAGTGCGAGTCATTATGGCCTTTGGCTGAAAATTGTTCTCATTAGTATTTCTAAAAGGTGCTAGGGAAGAAGAAGAAGCCCCAGGGGAAGAGGAAGAGTAAATTCCTTTTCATTCGTAGGATATCATCCTATTATTCATATCTTGCATGAGTTGTAGAATGGCAGACATGTTTGTTTGCTTGACCAAGTCTCCTTTAGGAAGACCAATCCTTTCAAGTTGCTCTTTGTATTCTAAGGAAGTCTGAAGGGTGGAACCAAGATTATCAATATTATTTTCATCAAGTCTATGACAATAAGGAGAAGGTAAAGTATTATAATAATGCATGAACGCAACTTGATTTTGAGGACAGATTAGTTCGGGAATTTGATTATATAGCTTAGTGAAGCGAAGGTTAAAAGACTTAATGGTTTCACCATATTTATAGGCAATATTGTTGTACTCCCTTAACTAATCAGCTGGACTCTTGGGCTGTCCATAAGTGGACTTAAACCAATAGACCAATTCATCCCAATTTGATCCAAATGGATCCAAAAAGGCCAAAAATTCAAATTTCTCGGATTCAGACAAAAATAGCGCCATCGTGTAGTGCTTGTCGTGTTGATTCTGACGGTGTATTCTTTTTTGAAAATGGACTATGTATGGCAAATTTATCGCAGTCTGAATTTTTTCCCAAATAGGTAAAAAGTCAAAGGTCAAATTCAACTGGCCAAAGGTCGTACAACTGACATGGTAGATGACGTTAGCAGTACGTCATGCTAACATCAGCAGGACACGTGGTAGCACCAACACGTGCCATGTGGTAGCCAGATTTGGCATTTTCAGTGGTGATTTGGACCACTAAAAATCTGACATGTGGCATTGTACGGAAGTGACATGTGGCGGTACAGATGTAACATGGGCTAGTGACAACAAGACACGTGGCAATACAGAAGGACGTGTGGCAATGATGTGGCGACAAGTGGCTTCCTTTGGGTGTGACACGTGGCAGGTAGGTTGATTGTGCAGCTAAGTTGGCAGTTGACTAGGTCGGTGACTATACGTTGACTGGACTGTACGGTGGAAAATGATAGGATGACATGTGTCCCAATCACAGGGCACCACGTGGCACCCTAGATCAGGCCAATAAGGCATGGTCAAAAGTTGTTTGGCACTCCATCGGGCTCGAACCCTTGACCTTCGGGCAATCAACGCCTTAACCTCCCCATTCTAACCAACAGGCCATGTGTGTTACTTGTTAAGAGTAATGGCACACATTTATTTTATTATGGGTTTAATGTGAGTTATGGGGAATAAGCACCCAGTCGATAGGGCTAGCCCACCGACCAAGGCACATTCTAGATGACCATCGGCTAAGGGCCAGGGGGCTACCACATTAGCACGCGGCCACATGGCCCTCCACATGACCAGGAGCAAGAGGACTAGGGGTGTGTGCCCAATATGCTGCCAAAAGTGGGTTTTTACTATTTAAATTGGATTTTTTAATATTTTTATCCTGATTTTAATGGATTTTTCCCATTATTGGAGTATCCGGAGCCCAATTTGAGGTCAGATCTTGGGAGGAAGTTGGGATATGACCCCCAAATTAAATTCTATATAAAATAGGTCTGTTTCTAGCCATGAGGAGGTTCAAAACAACATAATGATGAATAATTTGTGAAGTTCAAGTCATTTTTTTGCAAGGAAGCCATTGAAGAAGCAAACTTTGGAGGCCATTTCCAGGAGTTATACTCCACCTTTTTCAGTGTCATCAGTTGTGTTTGATTCTTGAGGTCGAGCAGAACACAACCAAACTAGTTTGTAATCCAATTAACGTACTTTTGATGTACTTTTGAAGCATTTAAGATTAATAAGAAAGCCTCCCCCACTGAGACAAAGGCTCGGAGACGTAGGCAACTTTGTCGAACTCTGTTAGCAATATTTGGCGTTATGGTTTGTTGTTCTTAATGTTCACTTTATATTTTGCATTCTTTATTATGGCTACAACATTCTTTCATTAAATCTTCTTCTTATCTTCAATTTCTAAATGGTAAATCAACTCATGCAAAATATTTAACCAAGTCTTTAAAAGATCATTTTCGGATCAAGTGGTATCAAAACAGGTTGACAATTGGTTGTTTTTTAGTATGCATGATTACCAAGGAAAATTTACATTTTGATGAAGGAGATCCTGAGATTGGATCAAGAAAGAGGACATCTCAAAGTGAGAAGATGGCATCGAAAGAAGGACTTTCTCAAAATGAAAGAGAGTTTCAAAAAACTTTATTTTCCATGTCGGAGATGGTAAAAGTGTTGTATGATGATTACTTGGAACGGAAGAGACCTATTCAAGGAGAATATTCAAAGAAATACAAAAGTTAAGAAGGATAGGACCCTCCAAAACTGCCTCCTTCACCTCCTTCATCTCCATCTTCTTCTTCTTCTTCAAGTACAAGTTCAAATCCTACTTCTGCAAGAAAACATTCTTGTAAACATAAGCCTGATATGCCATTACTTCAACATGATGTAAAATTTGTTTTTATTATGTATGATGGCGAAGTTAATGCTGAGAAACTTGATAAACGGATTAGACAGATGGAGGTATACTGTAATGTGCAACAAATCAAATATGAGGCAACCAAAATCAGATTAGCATCGCTTCATCTTGAAGGCACAACTCTCATCTGGTGGAAAAGTAAGATGCAACATGGATCTCAACAAGTTGGTAAGATTTTTCCATCATGGCATGATTTTATTTCCGCACTTAGAAAATAGTTCTATCCATTGGGATATAAGGAAAAGGCTTTAATTGAATGGAAAAGTCTTAAGTTAAGAAAAGGACAATCGGTGTAGGAATATACAGATGAATTTCGTAAGATGGATTTGATGTTAGATGTTCCATTGACTACACAAGAAACTATTATGAAGTATATAGGAGGTTTTCCTGCTTATATTCGTAATATTGTATTTATATTTGGACCTAATAATCTTGATGAGGTTTTTGTTCAAGCAACATATATTGAAACAGGAAAAATTGGAGTTAGTGTATCAGGGGAATCATCTTCAAAGAAGGAAGGCAAAGGAAAAGGGAATGGGAAGAAAGAAAACTTAATGACAATGAAGGAAGATAAGCTCTCTTGCAATCATTGCAAGAAAGCAGGGCACGATGATGAACAATGTTGGCAATTGCACCAAGAGAAGAAACCAAAGTGGTTCAAAGAGAGGAAAGGGAGGCAAAAAGTTGTAGCAGCAACACATCCAACATACTTGCGGTCAGATTCAGGTGATGAGACTAAGATCACAACAGTTGGTTTGTCAAGTGATGATTATGAAGATAGATGCAAATTGTTTCATATAAGTGTCATAATGAAACATACTAAGATCGATACATTATTAGATAGTGGATCTCAATCGAACTTAATTTCAGAGGAAGTGGTTAAACAATTGGGATTGACAACTAAGTTACATCATAAACCTTACTCACTTAAATGGATAAGAAACAATCATAAATTGCCCATAACAAATCAATGTACTTTAAGGTTTGCAATTTCATCAAAGTTTCTGGATGAGGTTGTTATGAACATAAAAATACATATAAATAGGTAATAAGTAATAATATAAATAACTAATGATTAATAATTAATTATGAAGAGACGTGACATATGAAATGTCATGTCTCTTATGAAAGGGCACCCCTGTGTGGGTATATATATAGAAGCCCTCATCCTCATTGTAATATCATCTTGTTATATCTTATTCATATTCTTATACAATTATTATTAAATATATTAACTATCCTTAAATGGATTATTGTGTGTTGTCATATTTATAATGGATATTTACATAGTGAACCGACTCAGTTCACCATAGTTGTATTAGAGCTTCATCTCGGTCTGACCTTTGGCCAACCCCATTGTTTCAGAGTTTCTCCCAGTCCTTGGTCTTTAACCACAACTTGGCCCTTGGCCACCAAAAAAATCAGAGATTCCATAGATTCCGAATAAGAGAAAAAATCAGAATCAGTCTGTTGCAAGTTCAAAGAGAACCAAAAATCAAAGAACAATATTCAGATTAAGATACATGCCAAGATCAAGCTACAACTTATTTTGGGTCAAATAAAGTCACAGGTCAAAATTGGTTTCACTGCCATATCAAAAATGAAGAATAAATATTAAAAAAAAAATTATAAATATAAACTTAAAGAAGAATTTTCTGTTTACTGGTCCACTGACTACAATTGGAAAATTTCGAGCTTTTTTCTGGAAGAATTGATCATTTTCTTGGAATAATATATGCCAAAGCCACCTGCGATTGACCTAGTACACTGTCAAAATAGAGAAACA
Organism: Picea engelmannii; assembly: GCA_009831015.1. Taxonomy (NCBI): domain Eukaryota; kingdom Viridiplantae; phylum Streptophyta; class Pinopsida; order Pinales; family Pinaceae; genus Picea; species Picea engelmannii. Next base: position 19,091 of record WSFP011450562.1, read on the forward strand.
ACAATATCCAATCCAATCAAATATACGCCAATCTAATTGGAATCATAAATCGAGTCGTCGGAAGCATTTGAAGCATTTGCACATCAAGTCGCCAGTCCACTTGTGCTACTAGGCAGAAAAGACAAATCGCCAAGAGAAATTATTACATTAAATCATTCACCGCCACTGGAATTCATAGGGAAGATTATTATCTTCTGCACTGGAACTACCGAGACATCGAGCAATTGACTCTAGCCGTAAAAGGTCCACGATATTATCTAAGCATAATCGGGGGTTACAACGCCAAGAATCAACAACACAGAGGTCACGACCACTCAACATTGTCCCTCCTAAACTACCGTAACCCTGTCCTTCCTAAAACCCATAACCCCAACCCTTAATTCATGTACCAATCGTCTGTGATTTGTCCTCGTGTCAACTTCCCCCATGTCTCTCTGTTTTCTATCACGTATACCCTTGTCCAACCCCTATCTTCCTGTACCCCGGTCCCGACAACCCCTGTCTCCCCATTTTCCCTGTCCCCCATACATCGTTTAAAAATATTTCCCAACCAATGTACCCCCACCTCATTACAACTTGACATAAATTAAATTAATATATTATAATTATTATTAATCTATATTATAATTATTACAATTATAATTATAATAATTATATTAATATATTACAAATT
>ML871773.1:7987-19762 GCA_009831015.1 Picea engelmannii
AATATTAATGGTTTGTAATGCATAGATATGGTTGTCACTATTGGTAGGTCTCCAAAATATCGATGTCATTTCATTTTATTAATATGATGGGTGACTAACTAGTATGAACCTGTCTTTAACAAAGACATAAGTATATGCATAACTCATAGTATGTAGTTCTTTCAATACTAGCCAATCAAAAATGTGAGACGTTCCAGAAGATCAATAAAGCAAGTGTAGCATCGGATTATTGTTCGAAATCGAAGCATCAATGGACCATAGAAAATCCAACATCGCATAAGGGTACATAGAGAGGACATAGCCCAATGCTATACCCCTGAGTCGATTCATATCGAAATCGAGATTGAATTTACCCACTCCCTGCATCGAAGTAGGATTTTGTGCCAGACCTCGTTCAAGTCCCAGTAGTAGAGGAGGTTGGGTATGTCCTAAGAGGAAATAATGTTCTCTTCAACCTCCTTCCCAGGATGCAAAGGCACTTCTTCATTTGCACTAGGGATTTTGGGAATCCTTTTAATCTTCATTCGAGATGAGATTTTTTGCAATTTCTTGTTAGATTCATGGCATTTGTTCTTTAACTCCATTTTAACTTTGAGGGTGGTATTCTCCTAAAGAATGAGGAGAAATATGATATCTATGTTCAATCCAATGTTGGGTCATCATGATTGTAATATATCAAAATGATATGTAAAATTCCTTGAATATTCCAATGGATGATGTGTCACAATAGATCTTATATGTTATTGCAAACACAATAATGCTATACTCTACGATTCAATGATTACTTATGATCAAGTTACTATATTAAAATCATACAACTTCCACTATAGAAAATAATTAACAAAATAAGTATAGAACTACTAAAAACACATAGTGATCATTAACATATTGGAAATCATAGGTGGGAAACCAAGAAGCAAACACCACAAAGAAGTAATTCACAAAAATTAAAGATAGAGACAACGAGATTTACATTGTAAAAATCTCAAAAAGAGAAACATCCATGGAGCAACAAAAGAATTGTATTATTGCTCAAGAAAGAAAGGCCACATCTAGTACAATACTCTATTTTCCATCATGATGGACAAATGGCCCTCCTTGATCTTTTAGTATAGATCATGGAACAATCATTTGATAAGATTGATCAAATTTCATCAATCCCAAAAATGTGAGCATCATTGGATCACTTAAGCATAGGATGAAATGGTGACCGTCTTATAAACAACACTAAATAAGACACTGTGAAGCACACATGAATATAACACATTACCCCAAATTGGTCTTAATTAACTCCTAATGTTTGATATCTTAACATCTTGCCTTAAGATTAAGTTGGGATAAGATGAAGGGTTTATAAAAAGACATTGGAGAAAGGAGGCATTACACCTATCCCCCATTAATGACAACTTCCTTCACACCTAACATAGCTCAAAGATGAAGGAACTTTGATTTTTTCAATGGATTCATGAAGATGCCAGCAACCCGGTCTTTTGTGCGAAAAAATGTCAAGTAAACAACTTTTGTTTTCAGGCTACACTGCATGGGGGAAACCCTCAAGTACTTTCCCTCATTTCAAGGATGTTACCCAACATAAAGACTAGGATCTTCAGGGCACAAGGTCGGTCAACAACAGGATCGAAGCCATTACAACAATATACACATTAAGGGATCAACATGTCACTTGTGGGAAATGAACGCAAGTGGGGAGGATAACAATCATTCCTCCCAACCACCAAGCTAGACCCAATTAATAGTCAAGTCAACAACCAGATCATGATAATATGCTAAATGAAGTTATTTGTTTCTCTATGTGATTACTATATTGATGCTAAACAAGATGATGTTCAAGTTGGATGGCACATAGTCTTTCACATCAAATAGTGGTTGAAGGTGCCTATAGAAACTCAAAAAAAATTTGTCAAAAAAAATTGCTTCTTGGTTTGCATGATTTTTTTTTCTATACTTTGCCTTAATTGAAGAAAGAGAAATGACGAATTGTTTCTTGCATGCCTAATTAACATGACTTGAATCAATATTGAATACATAACATGTAGTGGACTTTCAATCATCAAAGTCACCAATCCAATCAAAATTTGTGAAACCAACCAAAGAAGTATAACACCCTGAACTACATTATATGCTAAATTGAACTATAACACACACCAAACTCACTTTTAGGCATATGCCATTATAATTAAAACTCTGTCACATAAAAAAAATTCAAAATTCTCTTACCTCACTCATTAATACTTTGATACCTTTAATTAATTACATTACAACCTTCCTAAAGGTTCATATCACCATATAATCTTCTCTAATACCAATTCATAACACACCCAAACCCCTGTCCAAGTTCTGATACCAAACGTAATAATATTCCCTACATATGAAACAATTATGCAATCCTAACACTATAAAATTTCATGCATAATTATAAACATTAATAACATAACATAATTAAAATAAACATTACTCAACATAAAAGCACATAACATATATAACACTTATCTTTTATGAAATCACCAACTGGCTACAGACCTCAGACGTTCCACCCATCCATAGACATTGTTGTTCTAACACTCTTAACAGTAGGTCACCCTCAAGTTGGAGCTATGACTCCACCATGGAAAAGGTTACCTAAGACAACTAGGTCTAACAGTCAATACAAACAATGGATAGGCCAAGATACCAAACTCTAGTATCAATTCCAACATACAACCTCTCGTTCCCCATGAACCTACACAAACCAAGGAAGTGTACCCTGTTATATACACCTCAATCCCTTAGGTTGTCCCACTTCCATTTCAAGGATCCAACACAAGCCAACCAGGAAGTCTTACAACTCTGTGGCTCTAGGAACTTTAGCTACTTTAATGGAGTCTTTAGGCACCATCCATGCCTCAGACCAAGGGAAACCTATCCCAAACAATTCTCCCTCTAAGGATATATCCATCCCCCAAGGAAACCTAAGGATAATCGTTCACCAAACTCAACCTAGGGTTCACAAGGTAACAAGGTCTCAGTGGCTCACTAGCTCACATCCAATACCCAGAGAAAGTATCCATGATAAAATGAATGATGATAGAATAATGGAATGAATTATTTTTCCACTAAAACCAAATTTTATATATGCATGTTCCATTTTTGACAAGTGGAAACCAAGGAACCCCTTCCCCACCACTTGGGAACTCATCCCATTACTTGGGAACTCAAGATAAAAACACATGAATAATACTTGGGTTATGACTTAGGATTCATTTAATATTTTACTTATCCCCCTTGGCTTAATCCTATTTCCATAAGCCCTTATTCCCCTTTCCCTCTCATAGATTCCTAGCCCCGCATACTCTTTCATCTGACTTGGTCTTCAGTAGTGATGTATTTTATTAAGATATTAGAGTGTGATTACAATTTACATTGTTGGGCTTACCAACCTTTTAGCATACATGCATGCTCACCTACTATTACATAGGCACTCTAGCCCAAAACATATATACATAGGTAATCTAGCCCAAAACATATATACATAGGCACTCTAGCCCAAAAACCATATTAGCTCACCAACCTATATAACATATGTACATTTAAAACCCCGAGATCAATCTGGGGTATTACATTCCCCTCCCCCTTATTTATGCATTATCCTCAGTGCATTATGAACAAATATACAATAAAAAATCTTCAAAGAGTTGTGGGTACTCCTTCTGCATGGCGTCTTCATGCTCCCATGTAGCATATTTAGGACTGTAGCATGTCCATTGGACCTTTACCGAGTCGATGGTTTAGTTCCTAAGAACTTTGACCTTCCTTTCTAATATGAGCATTGGCTAGACCTAGAAGTCACCCTCGTGCTCCACCTGGATCATAGTCCAATCACTTACATGGTTATCATCAGACACATACTTATTAAGAAAACACACATGAAACACATTATGAATGCACATGGATGTAGACAATGCATGCATGTATGCAATGAGGCCAATCTTCTTGAGGATTTCAAATGAAAAAAAAATCTTGCTACTAGTTTTGGGTAGCTTCCAGATCCCAATGAGCTCTTTTTAGATTTTACTTTTAAGAAGACATTGTTTCCCACTTTGAATTATTTGTGTGTTATGCCTTTGTCCGCATAAACTTTCTACCTGTATTATGCAACCTCTAAATTATGTTTTATTTTTACCATTTGTTCTTCCATTTCCTTGAGTAATTATGGCCCAATGATGGATCTATCAGTTGGGTTATCCCAACTCATAGGTTTGTTACACGTCCTTCCATACAATTCTTCAAATGGGATTATCTTTAAATATGCTTGATACCAATTGTTTTATGCAAATTCAACTAAATGGAAATATTATTCCCATTTGAATGGCTTATCCATCACATACATTATTAGCATATCTTCAATCACCTGATTGATCCCGTATGTTTCCCCATATGTTTTTGGGTGATATGTTATGATAAAATTTGAATTTGTCCCAAATCCTTTAAATAATCCTTTCCAAAAATTTGACATGAACTTGGTATCTCTTTAAAAAACAATTGCCTTAGGCACGCCATGTAGCCTGGCAATTTCTGTCATGTAAATATCTACAATGTTGGTTTCCTTGTGAGTTAGCTTCGCTGGAATAAAATGGGAATCCTTTGTTAAGTTCTCTACCACCACCATGATGGACTCTTGTTGCCTTACAATCCTGGGAAGTTTAGTAATAAAATCAATAGTGACAATTTCCCACTTCCACTCAAGAATGGGAAATAGCTATAGCAATTCAATTGGATGTCTATGCTCATCCTTTACCTTTTGAAATTCTATACATCTAGCTATATAATCAGCCATCTCTTTCTTCATTCCTAGCCAAAAGTATTGGCCCCTTACATCTGAAATGGTCTTTTGGTACCCTGGATTCCCAACATAGGGTACATTGTGCATTTCTCTCAGCATTATATTTTACATCTCTTGAGATTTAGGCTCATGTACCTTACCCATGTACATGAGGAATCCATCGTCTTTCAACTCATGATATTTATATATTGATTGTACATTACCTTGTTGCAATAATTCATTTACTTGCAAACAATGTTGATCTAAATTTGCAATTTGCAAAATTCTATCTTTTAAATTAGACCTATACATGCTAATGGTTGTAACATGCATCTCATTTATTCTCCTACTAAGTGCATTATCCACTTTATCCTTTCCTTTGATATGCTTTATATTGGATTCATATTCACTAAGGAATTCAAGCCATCTAATTTGTCTAGAATTCAATGTTGGTTGTCCAAACAAATATTTCAAACCATTATGGTCTATCTTTAGCTAAAATATTTTTCCCATGACATAATTCCTCCACATATTTAAGGCATGAACTATGGCTTCCAAATCTAATTCAAGTGTGGCATATTTCCTCTCATGTTCTTTCAACTTCCTTGACTCATAGCATACCACACGCCCATTTTGTGTAAGGACTCCACCAAGTCCTTCATTGCATGCATCAATGCACACAATGAAATTATCCTCTCAATAAAAAATATTTAATATCGGTGCACTTGTTAGTAAATTCTTCAAGTGTTGAAAGCTTTCTTCACATTTATAATTCCATTCGAATCTCAGACCCTTCTTTTGCAAAGAAGTGATTGGGTGTGCAATTTTTGAAAAGCCTTTAATAAATCTCCTATAAGAACATTTTTTGGTTATGGCCATCCTCTAATGGATTATATCTTCTCAGGATCCATTGTTATACCTTATTCTAAAATAATATGGCGCAAATAATGGATCTTCCTCTGAAAAAATGAGCACTTTCTCATCTTGGCATACAACTGATGCTCCCTCAATACATGTACCACCATCCTTAAGAGTTTCTCATGTTCTTCTTCAGACTTTGAATAGATGAATATATGATCAAAAAATCACAAACTTGTCCAAATACTCTCAAAACACTCTATTAATCAAATACATGAAGACAAATGGTGCATCAAACACATGAAGACAAATGGTGCATTTTACAAGACAAATGGCACCACCACAAACTCATAATGTCCATATCTTGTTTTGAATGTTGTCTTGCTAATATATTCCTCTTTGATTCTCACCTTATGGTAGCCTAGCATTAGATATATCTTGGAAAATATCCTTTCACCTTTTAGTTGATCAAATAGATCATCAATCCTTGGAAAATAATATTTTCTCTTTACAGTAACCTTATTCAACTGCCTAAAATCAATGCACAACCTTAATATTCCATCCTTCTTCTTCACAAAGACCACTGGGACACCCCAAGGTGAGACACTTGGCCATATATACCCCTTATTCGAAATTTATTCAATCCACATATGTATTCCTTTTAGCTCTAGTGTGCTCATTCTATAAGGAGCCTTGGATATTGGAGCATCTCCAAGCACCGAATCAATGGAGAAACCAATTTCTCTCTTTGGTGGAAACTCTGGTATCTCCCCAAATACATTCTCATATTCTTTTAAGACTGGATAGTCTTCAATACTTGGCACTTTATCCTTGGTTACCTCTTCCATATGGGATACATAAATCTGACATCCTTTTTTGAAACTCTTTTTCAACTACAAGGATGGAATTTCTCTAATTGATACAGGCCTTGGAATCCCTTGAGATTTCCTTTGTTTTCCTTCCACATCAATACAAATGAATTCCTTGTTGTATCAATCTAGGACAACATGATGTTTTTCCAACCAATCCATACCAATTAAGCAGTCATATGAACCCAAAGGTACGATATTCAAATATTCCTTTGTACTGACTCCATTCATGTCCACTAGACAATCCTTAACCTACTCATTGATCGTTCTCTTGGCTCTAGTAGCCCACTGGACCAACCAAGATTTATCATGCTTGCTTCTTCAAAAATTAAATATCTCAACAAGATTATGATCTATGTAGCTATGAATAGCTCCAGAATCAAGTAAGATTGGTATTTTTCTTTCTTGTTGTCTAAGGTTGCATAAATCCTTTGAATACTTATTCCCATGTCTTCAATTGTATCAACCTCCTAGATATTATGGATAGTCCTCATCCTATCTCCTTTGTGAGGGAAACCTTTATACATGTGATCTCCCTCACATCTCCAACATTTTATGGGGTTTTGTCTTGGCCTTTTCCCCAAATATTATATCCTCTTGGGATCATTTTGTGTTGGTTTTCCTTAAGAACTACTTCTGAAAAATGGTGGCTTATACCCTTTCTTTTGTTTCTCCAACTTTTGTTTCTTCTTTTCATCCCAAGCCTTTTGGAAATATGGTCTTCCTTTATTCTTCTCATAAATATGCATATCTTTTCTTATGGCTTCTTATAGGGTCTTAGGCTCATCAAAATGAATTTTATCACTGTAGAAATATGGTAGTCCACTCATAAATCTTTGGATTTCAACCTTCTCATCTTTAATGAAGCCAACATATATAAAAAATTCAAGGAACTTCCTCTCATACTCATCCATTGTCATGTTTCCAAGCTTGAGTTCAAAGAACTCTTGCATCTTCTTATCATAATAATTCTCTGACAAATATTTCTTTTGAAAATGATTTTTAAATTGCCTCCATGAGATCCTCTTTTCATCAATGTGTTTAACCTTCTTGATTTGGTCCCACCACGTTGATGTTTTCCATAAATATGGTAGATTACAATTTTGGCCTCTAAATTTGATGAATAATAGTGCAATTGGAAAGATTTACTCATTCCCAACAACCATGCTTCAACATCTTCACCTTTCTTATGATCACCATCAAATGTAGGAGGCTTAATATTCCTAATATCTCCTTGTAGATCATCTACCTCATACCTCCTTTTATGATGTCTGACAGGATACAAAATTGGGCTGCTCTCTAACTCTGAGAATGCATGTGCCCTTCTAATTGAGTGCCTTGGTGAATGGTGATGATGTATACTGGCACTTCTAGAGTGCCTATCACTTTTGGAATCTTCTCTTCTTTGTTTATTTTCTTCTGAAATAAGTTCAATCTTTATAACAACTAAGTGTTGATGTGGTTATGCTCCTCCCAATATCTTATAATCCTATCATTGTTTGCTCTGTAGCTCAACACTTCTCTCTTAAATATTTTCATTGTCTCTACTAGCTCAATGTTTTCTTTTTTGCTTTCTCTATGTCTATTTGATTAAGTCTTTGCATTCCCTAGGATAATATTTAGCCAAACTTCCTCCTCATGACTATACTCTCCATGTGCATCTTCCATTCATCTGGTCCTCATTTTGAACCTGATGTATTATTCATGTACCCTTAATTCTACAAATTATGTAGGAAACAAAATTTCGTTAGATAAAAATAATTTAGCAATTCTGGAAATTATACATATTTTTCTGCTCTTTAAGGCCACCAATTGCCTTCTTTTGATTTGATAAGAAATTATGTTGCTCAAATATGAATTTTGGGTGGATAGGATGATTGTAATCTCCCAGATATTTCCAATTTTGAGCTTTGAGTTGAAAGTAGACTTATGAATTTTGCCAATTTACCCCTTTTGTGCACCTTCTCCCTAGAGAAATTAAGCTCAGACACCAACTTCTGCCACCTATATAGGAGAAATCTGTCAAGAACCAAGGAAATATTTGTATGAGGTACTAATAATGACGATGACAATGAGTTCACAACAACTCTCAAATTGTAAATCTGATGTTTCAGTCAAAATCTACAACAATCTGAAAATGATTACTTTGCACTTTTTCCAGACTTGGATTTTTTAGCAAAATTGGCTATCTCCCAAACTAAGTAGTTTTGAAGAAAAAAAATCACTAAGGAAAAGATATTTGTCTTGATGAATAGATAAAATGTTGAATAAATAAATAAAAATCAGTTTTGTCATTTAGGACCACTTTTCCTCCTCTGAAAATCCCAAAATTCTCCAAAAAGTGTTATGGAATAGTGGGGTTTTCCTTGTTTTGGTATCTCCACTCCAAAATCTTTGGAATCTGGCCAATTCCTTCACTAGGTATTTTCATGTCTTCTTTTCTAACACTTTGTAAAAATCTCATCAGTAACAAAGCCCCTAACATTGATAACCACCCTACTCTTCAAAAACATCTAATTTGCAATTTCTCGCACATTGGTGCATAATTAACTAGTGACCCTCACTAGAACTTCTATATACCCTAGCACTACAGATATATCCAAAACATTTCATCTAATTTTGAGTTATTATGCTCCTACTATGGCCAAACAAAGGGCAATTTATGCTTATGTGTCATCCTTGTCGTGTGGTTGTTGACATGGAAACCTGGGTCCACATGACACCCTGAGGCGATGTCATGTCACTACCTTGACCACCCTAGACCTACCCCATTATCCTTCATCTTATTCATCCTTGTGTCCACCTTCATCTTTCTCCTTCTTCCTTTTTGTTTTGTTTTCATTTCATTTTATTTATTTTAATTACTTATGGGCCTCACCTGTACCCAACTTCCCACATGGAACCTAGTCCAACTGTAGATGGAAAAGGGGTCCCACATCCTCTACATTCCTCCACTTGATTCCCATCCATTGGATGTATTGATGGGTGGGTCCCATCCCATACGTTTTCCTTCTGGTGCACAACTTGCTCGCATGCTTGATCAGATGGTGAAGGATGAAGATGATCAAAGGTGGTGGTGCATTACAAGAGTTGAAATTGTATGAGAGTTGGCCAATTTCAAAGTCCCCTAACCAATTATTGCCATGGTTCCACACAGTTCCATTTTATAGGTTACAATATTTTGGAATCGGGCTCTCAAAACCACCTTTCCAAAGTCCCGTAAACCACTTTTGGGACATGGCATCGACGCCACCCATGGGTGAGACACCTGCACACTCGACCTTCTACCTTTCCCCCCCCTTGGTCTCTACCAAATGTAACCTCATACCCTACCATATTCCATCATGGACCTACAACCATGGAATTCCATGTCACCTAACACATGGCTTCCAACTCACCAAGTACGAAATTTTCCATTTTTTCCAAAAATTCCCAAATTTTCAAACATGCCCAATTTTGAAACTTCTCCATCGGTGGCCATGTAAGCTCTGTAATTTGGTTTCATTATAAAAATTTGACCTTGCAAATGACCAATTCCCACCATGCTCAACCCTTCAATGATTCTAGGCATGATTTCAACCTACTTTCACCCTGGAATTTAGGAATTTTTCCCCAAATTCTCTGCTTGGGCCATCATGGTTCTACAATGCTTGACCTCCTAGACTGAATTTCTTCGAAAATTTTCCCAATTAACTCTAATTAATCATCCTTGCAATGATTCCGAGATCAAATTCCACTAAAATTCACTCATAAATTGGGGGTTTTACCCAATTTTTCAATGGATGCTTTGTAATTCATAAATTCAGCCAATTTTAGGCCTAAAGTCACACAAGTAGAGGTTAATTTTTAAAATTTTAACCTCTATGACTCAATTTCCCCAATTTTTCCAGGAATTTTCCCTAATTCCACATGGTAATTTTTGTCAAGTAAGTTGCAGACATACTCAACTTCCACCTCTACAATTTATGTGCACTACACCTTTGGTATTTTTCCCATACAACCAGGGTGTTGTAGTTGGATCTGATACCACATTGCAATTCACCCTAGACTCACTTCTAGGCATATGTTGTTGTAATTCCAACTCTGTCACATACGAAAAATTTTAAAATCATTTTACCTCACTCATTAATACTTTGATACCTTTAATTAATTACATTACAACCTTCCTAAAGGCTCATATCGCCATATAATTTGCTCTAATACCAATTCATAACACACCCAAACCCTTGTCCAGAATCTAATACCAACCATAATAATATTCCCTACATATGAAACACTTATGCAATCCTAACAATATATAATTTCATCCATAATTATAAACATTTATATCATAACATAATTAAGAACATATAAATAATCATTACTCGTCATAAAAGCACATAACATAGAGAAAACACATCTTTTATGAATCCATACCTCAAACATTCCACATGTCCATAAAAATTGTTGTTCTAGCACTTTCAACAACAAGTCACCCCCAAGTTGGGGCTATGAATCCACCAGGGAAAAGGCTACCTAAGACAACTAGGTCTAATAGTCAACACAAACAATGGCTAGGCCCAGGTACCAAAATCTAGCAGAAATCCCAACCTACAACCTCTCATTCCCCATCAACATGCATGACCCAAGGAATTGTACCCCCTTCTTTGCACCACAATCCCTCAAGCTGTCCCACTTCCCTTCCAACCATGAAATATTAGATATTTGTGGCTCCGGGAACTCTATCTTCTATAATGGAGTTTCTAGGAACCTTCCAAGCCCGACACCAAGGGAAACCTATCCAAGACAATTCTCCCTCCAAGGCTCCAACCTTCCCCAAGGCAACCCAAGGAGAATTGTTCAACCAAAACCACCTAAGATTCATAGGGTTCACAAGGTAACAAGGTCTTAGTGGCTCACTAGCTCACACCCAATACTTAGAGAAAGTATCCATGATAGAATGAATGATAATAGAATTATTGAATGAATGATTTTTCCACTAAAACCAAAGTTTATATATGCATGTTCCCTTTTGACAAGTGGAAACCAAGGAAATCATTCCATGCCACTTAGGAACTCATCCCATTACTTGGAACTTAGGATAAAATATATGAATAAGACTTAGGCTATGACTTAGGATTAATTTAGTATTTTACTTAGCCCCCTTGGTTTAAGCCCCTTTCCATAATCCCTTAGCCTCCTTTCCCTCTCATGGAGTCCTACCCCCCCATACCATCTGATGGACCTCCCATC
>ML871774.1:5560-19762 GCA_009831015.1 Picea engelmannii
CACTTTAGAGGGTTTCCCTCGGATACCTCTAAGCTAAATTTCCTTGCATTCTAAGGAAAATATCATGAAAAGATCTTGAAAATTAAGGGCCATTGTTCCCAATGATTGAACCATTGGACCCCTAATACAACATCAACAACACCTATTTGGATTACAATCATGGGACTATCCAATAAATACTCCCCCATATTGAACTTTATACTATATCACTTCCCTAAACAATTTATGATACCTCCATATGCAATCATTACTTGAAACTCTTGTGCTAGAATTACAAAGCAATTGAGAAATTTTTCTAATTTTACCGTTTCAGCATATTTCTTTATTGAATAGAAGAAAATTTTATTGTATCTTTGTTATTGTTCCTTATGTATCTGTGTTAAATAATAATAATAATCCGTGTTCATTTCTTTTTGCTCATAAAATCTAGATCAGTGGTATCAGAGTGGTCTGCTCCTTGTCGTTTTTAGTGCATGTCCCCGACGAGGTCAGGGTACAAATAATTGGGTATCGATCTTGTTTCTCTTGAGGAAAAAATATCTTGCACACCCAAGAGACCTTCCATGGCAGGAGAAAAGAAAGATGACGGGACATGAGATCCTTTCAAACTGTTGCTCGAGGAAGCCCTCACGCAACAAAGGAATGATATGATGGATATTTTTGCGCAAATTCTTCGGTGGCTACCAACAAGTGACACATATTCCTCGAGTGGAGGCGTCGCCCCCTTCAAGGTACAAATCAACTTTGATATTCCTATATTTGAAGGTCAGATAGATGCAGATTTTGTAGACAAATGGTTGAATCTGCTAGAAGGGTATTTTCTGTCCATAACTTTTCAAATAGAAAAAATATTACTTTTGTGCTCCTCAAAGTCGTTTCCCATGTCAAAGATTGGTGTGAGACTTTCTATGAGAAAAAGGCAACGGGGCAACCCTCATTATTTACAGTCAGACTTACCTGGGAATCCTTCAAGGATGATATTAAGGAACAATACTACCCTATTGGAAGTTATGATGACATATATACAAAATGGACCACACTAAAATAGGAAAGGGACCAAACAGTGCCAGAGTTCACAAATATCTTCCATACCTTGCGCACCAAGCTGGGTATCAAAGATTATGAGCGACATCTGGTGCTCAAGTACCATGGTGGTATGCATAGATACATCCAATTAGAAATGGATTTTTTGGACATCTAGTCATTGGGTGTGGCCTATCAATATGATGTCAAAATCAAGTAGAAGCTTAAACAAAAGACGAGACAATATGGGTTTCAGAACCCCTAACAACATAAGCAAGGAAAGGGCATCCCAAACCCGCAAAACAAAGGATAGAACAAAGATGGACAACCTTAGGACAACCAGTTTAAGATGCAATCAAATAAGGACAACAAAAAGATGAATAAAGATACCGAGAAGTGGTGCGACTTCCATAAGATCCCCTGGCATAACATTGCTGATTGTCTCTCAAAGATGTCATTGGTGGCTAAGGTGAAATCCTTTGCAAAGGATGAGGATTTCGAATCTGATTCAGAACCACAAAAGGGGAGACAGATCATTGATGTGAAACCCAGTGTGACCATTGTTACCACTCAGATCCAATCCAGTGAACCTAATGAGTAAAAGGAAGGCGAGTGCCTCTTTCATTCACAGATGTGGTTGAAAGGCACTCCACTGCACTTTATCGTTGATATCAATAGCTATAAGAAACTCATCTAAGAGAAGGTTTTCAAGTGATTATCCCTGCCGACAATGTCACACCCGCATCCCTACACCAATGGATGGCTTTTTCAAGGGAGCGATATTCACATCATTAAACAATGTTTCCTGTCGTATGGCGTCAAGCCCTTCAAAGATGAGGTATTGTGTGATGTTTCTCTCCTTGAAGTTTGTGATGTTCTTTTGGACCAACCTTATTTATGGAAACTTCATCCTGTATATGAGTCTAGGTTCGGTAGTGTTATTATTACTTTGAACAGGAAATTGTACAGGATACCAAGAAGTTTGTCTTCTTCATGATTTTCTCTCAGAGTGAGTGAAAGATTGCAGCCACATCCATGGCCTCCATGGCCGATCTCTCCACCAAGTAGAAGCAAGTGGATAAGGTCGTGGAAGAATACAAAGACATCTTCTCCTCACCTACTGGGGTACCTCTGTAATTCTATCGATCTAACTCCCAACACACCGCTACCCAATGGGCTAGTCTATCGGCACTCTTTGTTAGAAAATGAGGAGATCAAGCGTCAGATCCAAGAACTTCTCCACAAGAAGCACATCTGACCCATTTCATCTCCTTGTGGAAGCCTAATCATGTTGGTGCAGAAGAAAGATGGGACCTGGTGATTCTTCATTGATTACCAGGCCCTAAATAAAATCACAGTCAAGAATCGGTACCCGATTCCCTGAATTGACGATCTCATAGATCAACTCAAGGGAGAAAAATACTTTAGTAAGATTAATCTGAAGTCTAGCTACCATTAGGTCTTGATAGAGTAGACAAATGTATGGAAGTCTGCCTTTATGTCAAAAGAAGGTCTTTTTGAATGGTTGGTCATGTTCTTTGGTCTAATGAATGCCCCAACAAATTTCATGAGGATGATGGAAAATATCTTGTGGCCTTTCACCAATTATGTTTTAGTGGTGTATCTGGATGGCATCCTCATCTACAACAAGACTTGGGAAGAACACTTGTGACACATTCACTAGGTTCTACACACTCTGCGGCAATAAAAGATATATACCAACTTGGAAAAATGCTCCTTCGGCATGGACAGGGTCCAATACCTAGGATACATTGTTGATGTGCATGGTGTGCATGTGAATCCATCCAATATTCAAGTCATCCGTGACTGGCCATCCCCATCCATTCTCACTGAGCTTCGAAGCTCCTTATTCCTTGCCAATTTCTATCACAAGTTTATGTTGGGATTCTCCCATATTGCATGGGCCCTCAATGAAGTAACCAGAGGTGGTGGTAAGGAAAAATTTATGTGGGGCCTATCCCAACAACCAGCATTCGATGATTTTAAGCAAAGCTTGTGCTTAGCCCCATTGAGTTTGTTACCTGACCTACAATGCCCCTTTGAGATCGAGATCGATGCTTTAGACTATGTTGTAGGCATAGTCCTCACTCAGTATGACCACACTGTGGCCTATCATAGTGAGTCACTATCAGATCTCTTCCGTAAGTAACCTACTTACGAAAAAAAATGTACTCCATTTTGCAAGTCTGCTGCCAGTGGAGGCATTACATTCTTAGGAAGGAGACATGAATCCACACTGATCATAAGTCGATGCAGTTCATGCATACACAAGGTAAATTTTAGAATGAATGCCATTAGAAGTGGTCCATATACTTACAACAGTTCCACCTCAACATCAAGTATAAAACATGCAGTACCAACCGAGTCCTTGATTGCCTCAACCAACCTCCATTCATGAAACTCACCACGGTGCTAGAATCTTACAACCACGATACCTCTAGATGGACCCACCTCTATGAGACGGATCCTAACTTCACCAACACCTACCAGATGTTGGGTGCCAACACAATTATCACTAATTTCCATCTTCAAGATAGGTTGTTGTGCCATCTGGTCCATCTCTATGTTCCATCAAGTGACTGAGTGAAGCTAATTTGGGAAGCCCACTATAGTTGAGTGGTAGGACACTTCGGCATGTTAATGACAGTGGTCATGTTGCAGTGACATTTCTATTGGTCGAAACTTCGACAGGATGTTAGCAAGTATATTTGGTCTTGCACTGCCTTCACTATTGCTAAACTGACCACTAAGAAACAAGGCCTGTACACTCCTCTGCGTACTCTTGACAGGCCCTGGGAAACCATCTTAATGGACTACATGTCGGGCCTTCCGTCCACCAAGTGAGGAAATTACTGTTTTTTTGGTTGTTGATTGCTTTTCCAAGATGACGATTTTGGTTGCTTGCAAGAATAACATCACAACGGAGGCCACTGCCAAGATATTTTTTGAACGAGTGTGGGTACACTTTGGGATCCCACAAACCATTATCTATGATCAAGACAGTTGGTTCCTTAGCACATTCTAGTCGAGCCTCTGGTCACTGTTGGACAACAAGCTCACCAAATCCACTGCCTTCCACCCCTAGACGGATGGCCAAACCAAATTCATCAACCGAATGATCATGCACATCCTGTGCATGTACAAATCCAAGCACCCCCACACCTGGGATGAGAGTCTTCCCTATGTTCATCACAACTACAACAGATCCATACATAGCTCAACTGACCACAACTCCTTTCAGGTGGGGTTGGGATTTCAACCATTGGGTCCCATGGATTTTGCACTACCCCTTACGACCATCCAGGTTGATGCAGGAGCATCCACACTTAATCAGGCGAGCCAGCGCGCAGAGGAAGGGAATACAGCTGGACAGCGCCAGCACATACAATTTTGAATTACTTTGAAAAGATTGTTGCGCCGTCATTTGAATGAAAGCATTCATATGAAGCGCCTTTGTATTGTATTATAGATAGGAAGGCATTTAATGGTTTTAATGTTGTTAGATAGGAATTAACTGTAGATTAGACAGTTCTATTTTTGAGAGGGAAAACAGAGTATAGACACCCTCCCTTTGTACATTGTAGAGACATTCTGGATTATCATTCTCATTCAGACAGAAGCAAGGAAGAACAGAGCAGAGAGCTTGTGAAGAAAACTCCATGTACAGATATTGAATTAATAGGAAAAGCTTTGATTCAATTCCATGGAAGTGTTTGATCTCTGTGTGTTGTTGATATTATGCTTTTGCATGTTTGCTTCTTTTTATGCTTATCTTTTATATGCTGCGTATGTGATTGCATATCAAGTTCGTAACCTGAGGGAATGAGCGAATGAGGTTTAATTGTTTCTCTGCTTGAGCCAGGAAATTCCTGCATAGAGTGCAGTTGAATTCCTCCGCATAGAGTGCGTCGAGGAGGCTAAGTAGTTAAACTCTTGTTCTCATTTGCCTAGAGTGAAGTTGGTTGTTCGAGCCGTGCAGGTGAGTGCAGGTCGAATTGAAGTCTCAGAGCCGAGTATGAGATAAGGAGGACTGGGCCGTGTCAGCAGGATTGCACAGGTCTAGATGGCTTCAACGCCTTGAGAGTCGTTGAAAAGCCGAGCACAGGGAGAACGTGAGAAGTCTCTGGAGGAGTCAAAGAGAGACAAAGCTCAGGAGGGATAGTTCCTTGCAAGCATCTCAGGAACAGACTTGGGAGAGATTGAACCAGGGAAAAGTTTAGAATCTGGAGGATTCTCAAGAGGAAGAAAATCGACGGCGTGTAATCCCCGTGAAGTTCTGTGAAATCCCGAGGATCGTCAGATCGAGGAGGAGTTACGCGGGAGTTAACTCGTAAGCACAGGCGAGGAGGATTAAAGTCATCGGACTTCGGGGATTCGGTGTTTGGGGTTTTTCTACCACAAGGAAATTTGCATCACGGACTCGCGATCTGCGAAATCCCGAAGTGACATGGCAGGTGGGACCACGATCGTTAGTGGAGTACAGGTGGAAGCACATCGGAGTTCGGGGTTCGGGGATTCATAGTGTAAGTGAATCACGACATTTCAACCGCCGATTTCCCGATAGGGAAATCCCCGAAAAGGGAAGAACGTTGACCCTTGGATCATCGGGGTTCGGGGTTTGGAGTTACATGTGAATCATACTCGCGTGAACCGCAAACTCCCGAAGCGCGATTTCCCGATTTTTCGATAGGGAGATCGCCGAAAAAGAGAGCTTTGGGTGGAGAGCACTCCCGAGAGGGGTGGAAGAGTACTTAGACTCTTCGGGCCCGTGTGTCAAGAAGGTCCTGGTGGGAGCAGCTTGCTCGGTGAGGGACAGGTTGCGTCAGGTGGTATCAGAGCCAAGAATTCTCTGTTTTCTGTAGCAGAGAGGAAGAGAAGATGTAATGCCGCTGAGAAGAGGTAGGCAATCACCCGATCCAGAGGGGGAGAGGGAAGTGTCCAGGGAAAGAAGCAGTCATGGACAGAATATAGAAATGGAGAGGGAAATACGAAATCTCCGTGCTAGAATGGAAGATATGGAAGCAGCGCAGAGGTGCACAGCAGATACAGGAGATCTGAGTGACTCCGAAGGCGAAGCTGATGCTGTACCACAAGGTGGAGTTGCAACAGAAGATGCAGCAAATGAGCGATTAATCAAGGCTATCGCTAGGATGAGCGCAAAGGTGAGGATGGACATTCCAACTTACGAGGGAAGCCTGGATGCAGAAGAGTTGCTGGATTGGATCCGAGCACTCGACACCTACTTCGATTATGAAGATATCGAAGAGGATAAGAAGGTGAGGCATGCTGTCACTAAATTGAAAGGACATGCAGCCTTATGGTGGGACGAGCTGCAGGAAGACAGGCGTTCCAAAGGCAAACAAAAGATCAAGAGCTGGGATCGGATGATCGCCAAGATGAAGGCTAAGTTCATCCCGAGAGACTACCAGATCACTCTGTTCAGGCACATGTAGAACCTGAGACAAAAGTTGATGACGGTGAAGGAGTACACCGAGGAATTTTATAGGCTCAACATTTGAGCTGGTCATTGAGAGAGTGATGATGAAAAAGTGGCGAGATACCTGAATGGTCTCAGGTATGACATTCAGGATAAATTGAGCATGGTTACCATCCGCACTGTTGAGGATGCGTACCAGATGGCTCTAAAAGCAGAAGAAAAGCTGAGCCGCAAGCAGGGACAGCGAGGGCGAGGCAGAAGCCAGCCACGAGGTAAAGCTGTTGCCCAGGAGAGAACTCAAAAGACCAAGGAGGATTGGAAGAGGCCTCAGGGGAAAGCTGAAAGAGGTGGAACCTCACAGCAGAGACAGCAAAATGCTGAGCCGAGGAGGCAACAAGATGAACAGCAAGGAGGATATGCTGACGCGAATATAATTCCTCGTACCCGAGGTTGAGGCAGAGGTTGAGGAGGAGTTATCACGTGTTTTACATGTGGTAAGGACAGGCATAAAGCCGTTGATTTCCCAGAGATAAAGATGGACAGAGGAAACACTCATGTTGTTGAGGCGCAGAGGCGTGATGTTGAGGATGAAGACGCTAGGAGCGGGAAGTCACTAACAGTGCATAAGGTCCTCTTGAAACCCGAGAAAGAGGTGGAGGATACATCTCAAAGATGTAGACTGTTCCGGACGACTTGCAAGACCCAGGGCTGGAAATGCAAGGTTATAGTGGACAGTGGGAGTACAGATAATCTCGTTTCGACCAAGATGGTGGAGAAACTGGAGCTGAAAACAAACAAGCACCCGAGTCCATACAAAGTGACGTGGCTGCAGAAAGGACACTAGGTATGTGTTACAAAACAATGCTTGGTAAATTTTAAAATGGGTGATTATAGGGATGAAATCTTGTGTGATGTCATTCCCATGGATGTCTATCATGTATTATTGGGAAGACCATGGTAGTATGATAGACATGTGGTTCATGATGGGAGAACGAACACATACACCTTGGAGAAGGATGGAAAAACACACACACTGCTTCCGGGGAAGGATAAGGAAGTGAAGCCGGAAGTGAGCAATACCATACTTCTCATGAGTGGGAAAGAACTTCTCACAGAGCTGGAGAAGGATGAGAATTCGCAATTCTTTGTTGTCAGGAAGCCGAGAATTGTTCTGACAAGCACGAGAGTGGATGACTTACTGGACGAGATTCAGCAACTGCTGGGAGAGTTTGCTGATATCATCATGGATGAACTACCTCGTTCATTGCCATCGATGAGGAGTGTGAGTCACCACATTGACCTCATACCCGGAGCAAGTTTACCAAATAAGGCAGCATATAGATTGACACCTCAAGAGAATGAGGAAGTCAAAATACAGGTGCAAGATCTGGTGGACAAAGGACTGGTGAGGGAGAGTCTTAGTCCGTGTGCTGTTCCGACAATACTGAGTCCGAAGAAGGACGGAGGCTGGAGGATGTGTACATACTCCAGGGTGATAAATAAGATCACCATCAGGTATAGGTTTCCACTGCCGAGAATGGACGACTTGATGGATTGCCTGAGTGGGGCGAATTATTTTTCAAAGATAGATCTCAAGAGCGGATATCATCAGATCCGGATGAGAGAGGGAGATGAGTGGAAAACAACGTTCAAAACAAACGAAGGTTTGTACGAATGGTTGGTCATGCCATTTGGGTTGACAAATGCGCCAAGCACATTTATGCGGCTGATGAATGAAGTCCTGCGGGAATTCATTGGCAAATTTGTGGTCGTATACCTTGATGATATCTTGATTTTTAGAAAGACAAAGGATGGACACGTGAGGCATTTGGCCACTGTGATGAGAAGATTACAGCAGGAGAAGCTGCTGATCAATTTGAAGAAGTGTTCCTTCCTGCAAACAGAACTCATTTATTTGGGATTTGTAATCTCGGAAAATGAATTGAAGATGGATCCTGAGAAGGTTGAAGTAATCAGGAATTGGCCATCGCCAAGAAATGTTTTTGAGGTAAGGAGCTTTCACGGTTTGGCAAGCTTCTACAGAAAATTCATTGGAAATTTTAGTGGAATCAGTGCCGCCATGATGGACACTGTGAAAAAGCGGCATAAAATTTTTCAGTGGACAGCCGAGGCTGAAAGGAGCTTCAATTTGTTGAAGCGAAAGATAACCGAGCAGCCAGTGTTAGTGCTGCCCGACTTTAAGAAAACCTTCCAAGTGAAGTGTGACGCCAGTGGGTATGCTGTTGGAGGGGTCTTGAGTCAGAATGATAGACCTGTGGCATATTACAACGAGAAGATGGATGATGTGAAGATAAAGTACTCCACATACAATAGGCATTATCTCATACCCAAGGAGTTCGTATTGTACAGTGACAATCATGCACTACAGTTCG
The DNA here is from genome assembly GCA_009831015.1 of Picea engelmannii. Lineage (NCBI taxonomy): Eukaryota > Viridiplantae > Streptophyta > Pinopsida > Pinales > Pinaceae > Picea > Picea engelmannii. The sequence goes on from ML871774.1 coordinate 14,435, forward strand.
TGAGCCAGCAAGAGAAGCTGAATCAGAAGCATGCGAAGTGGGTGGAGTATATGCAAAACTTCACTTTTGTCATAAAGCACATTTCGGGGGCTTCTAATAAGGTAGCGGATGCCTTGAGCAGGAAAAGCTTAATGCTGCAGGAGTTCAGGATCAAAATGCTGGGTTTTGAGAACCTGAAAGATATGTATGCAGGTGACGCAGACTTTGGCGAGGCATACGAGGCAGCCGAGAACCCAGTTCTCAGGATAGGAGCCCATGGATAGATTTCTTGATACAGGATGGATTGCTATTCAAGGGCAATCAATTGTTCATTCTAGATTGCTCTATGAGAGAGAAATTGATGAAGGAAAAGCACAACGGTGGATTAGCAGGTCATTTCGGGCATGACAAAACATTCACCAAGCTGAGCAAATCGTATTTTTGGCCAGGCATGCGAGCAGATGTGAAGAGGTTTGTTGACAAGTGCAGGATATGTCAACACGCGAAGGGTCGAAAGAAGAACACAGGGTTCTATCAGCCGTTACCCATACCCGAGAGGCCATGGGAAGCCATTAGTATGGATTTTGTTTTGGGATTGCCGAGAACACAGCATGGAGTTGATTCCATTTTTGTGGTGGTGGACAGGTTCTTGAAAATGGCACATTTCATACCGTGCCATAAGACAAGCGATGCGACACACATCACGAACTTATTTTTCAAAGAGATTGTGCTATTGCATGGATTGCCCAGGAGCATAGTCTTGGATCGGGACACGAAGTTCATCGGTCATTTTTGGAGGACGCTATGGAGAAAGCTGGGGACTGACTTGGCATTCAACTCAGCATACCATCCACAGATAGATGGGCAGACCGAAGTGGTCAACAGAAGCTTGGGGGATCTGTTGAGAAGCCTGGTGATTGAGCATCACAACAGTTGGGATCAGATCCTACCACAGGCAGATTTTGCGTACAACGATTCTGTGAATCGGAGTACAGGTAAGAGCCCGTTTCAAATTTTGTATGGGACACAGCCGAGAGGAGTTTCTGAGCTTAGGGAGTCAGAACAGGCTGAGACTAGCAGCGCGAGAGCTGAGGAATTCGCTGAAGCAATGCAAGAACTTCACACACAGGTGAAGCAGCGACTGATGAAAGCAAACCAGGAGTATAAGCGCAGAGCTGATCAGAGGAAAAGACAACTTCAGTTTGAAGTTGGGGACATGGTTCTAGCGCACCTAAGGAAAGAAAGATTCCCAAAGGGAACGTATAACAAGCTCAAGATGAAGAAAATTGGGCCGTGCCGAATCCTGAGGAAATTTGGCGAGAACGCATATGAGCTTGAGTTGCCAGAGGACATCGGGATATCTCCGATTTTAAATATTTTGGATTTATACCCCTACAGGACCGAGGATGAAGAAGCTGGAACTGATGAACAACCAGCGATCCAGTGGCAGAAGGAATTGCCAGTTGCACAGAAGCCTGAGATGGAATGCATACTGGATAAAAGAGTTGGAAGAAAGACCAGGAGGAATCAATATTTTGAATACCTGGTGAAGTGGAAGAACCACCCAGTGGAGGATGCTAGCTGGGAGGATGAAGCAGTGATTCTGAAACATGGACAGACTATGCAGGAGCTCATGGACAGGAGCCCATGAAATCTTTTGAGCCGAGGAGTATGATGCAGGAGCATCTGCACTTAATCAGGCGAGCCAGCGCGTGGAGGAAGGGAATATAGCTGGACAGCACCAACACATACAATTTTGAATTACTTTGAAAAGATTGTTGCGCCGTCATTTGAATGAAAGCATTCATATGAAGCGCCTTTGTATTGTATTATAGATAGGAAGGCGTTTAATGGTTTTAATGCTTTTAGATAGGAATTAACTGTAGATTAGACAGTTCTATTTTTGAGAGGGAAAACGGAGTATAGACACCCTCCCTTTGTACATTGTAGAGACATTCTGGATTATCATTCTCATTCAGACAGAAGCAAGAAAGAATAGAGCATAGAGCTTGTGAAGAAAACTCCATGTACAGATATTGAATTAATAGGAAAAGCTTTGATTCAATTCCATGGAAGTGTTTGATCTCTGTGTGTTGTTGATATTATTCTTTTGCATGTTTCCTTCTTTTTATGCTTATCTTTTATATGCTACGTATGTGATTGCATATCAAGTTCGTAACCTGAGGGAATGAGCGAATGAGGTTTAATTGTTTCTCTGCTTGAGCTAGGAGATTCCTGCATAGAGTGCAGTTGAATTCCTCCGCATAGAGTGCATCGAGGAGGCTAAGCAGTTAAACTCTTGTTCTCATTTGCCCAGAGTGAAGTTGGTTGTTCGAGCCGTGCAGGTGAGTGCAGGTCGAATTGAAGTCTCAGAGCCGAGTCTGAGATAAGGAGGACTGGGCCGTGTCAGCAGGATTGCACAGATCTAGACGGCTTCAACGCCTTGAGAGCCGTTGAAAAGTCGAGCACAGGGAGAACGTGAGAAGTCTCTGGAGGAGTCAGAGAGAGACAAAGCTCAGGAGGGATAGTTCCTTGCAAGCATCTCAGGAACAGGCCTGGGAGAGATTGAACCAGGGAAAAGTTTAGAATCCGGAGGATTCTCAAGAGGAAGAAAATCGACGACGTGTAATCCCCATGAAGTTCTGTGAAATCCCGAGGATCGTCAGATCGAGGAGGAGTTACGCGGGAGTTAACTCGTAAGCGCAGGCGAGGAGGATTAAAGTCATCGAACTTCGGGGATTCGAAATTCGGGGTATTTCTACCACGAGGAAATTTGCATCGCGGACTCGCGATCTGCGAAATCCCGAAGTGACGTGGCAGGTGGGACCACGATCGTTAGTGGAGTACAGGTGGAAGCACATCGGAGTTCGGGGTTCAGGGATTCATAGTGTAAGTGAATCACGGCATTTCAACCACTGATTTCCCGATAGGGAAATCCCCGACAAGGGAAGAACGTTGACCCTTGGACCATCGGGGTTCGGGGTTTGGAGCTACATGTGAATCATACTTGTGTGAACCGCGAACTCCCAAAGCGTGATTTCCCGATTTTCCGATAGGGAGATCGCCGAAAAAGAGAGCTGTGGGTGGAGAGCACTCCCGAGAGGGGTGGAAGAGTACTTAGACTCTTCGGGCCCGTGTGTCAAGAAGGTCCTGGTGGGAGCAACTTGCTCGGTGAGGGACAGGTTGCGTCACAGGTAGACTCATCGCATGCTCCAACTGAAGCTGACAAAGTAACCCGGTTCATTGAGCGAATCCAACACATTCGCCAACATGTTCAACATATTTTACAGAAGTCCAATTCCAAGTACAAACAACGCCATGATCAACATCGGGTGTCACACCAGTTTCAAGTGGGAGACAAAGTTTGGTTGCACTTGTAGAAAAAATGCCTTACAGGGCCTCATCGGAAGCTTCATCCACTCCATTATGGACCTTAAACCATCACCAAAGTTGTGGGTGACAATGCTTTTGAGATCAACATTCCCCCCTTTCTTGGATTGCACACAATGTTCAATGTGGACCTCCTCTGGCCATATTTTCCACCATTACTCGACACCTCGAAGATAACAAAATAGTTGAAACCAACAGAGTTCAACCATAACTGCATGGAACTGGAATCCACTAATTTGATCGTGGACATGCAGGTCAAAGTCACTTGCTAGCAGAGGATCCATCTTTATCGGGTTGTCAAAGCAGAGAAGCTCTTGTACCAAGGTAAGTGGCTCACCCAGGGCCAGATTCAGTAGGAATATTTTCATCTGGTGAGGGAACTCAATGCAATGGATACCATTGCTTCCTAATGGGGGAGGATTGATCTAGGTGGATATCAGTGGCCACCCACCTATTCCAATTGTTTCAAAATAATTTTTTGACAATTTACTATTTTTAGCAATTTTCGGGTCCTAAACTTTCGGGGCCATTTTGAGGACCTAAACAATGTTTTTCCGCAATAGGGCACCTCTATGGTTGTCAAAAGAATTATTGATCCCCCAAAATGAATCTCCTTGTCAATTCCTTTCCAACGAGCTATCGTGCGCCCCAAATGAAGATCGTATGCAAAAGTTATGGCCCCAAGAAGTTGATGTACTAACTTACCCCAACAGGGCCCACATGACTTTTGGTGCTTCATCTCCTACGGTTATATTTTTGGATGTCTAGGGTTTTGGAATTCATTTTTATTGTAAAAAGGATTTCAGAGCCTTATTTTAGTCATCTTCTTACGAAGGAGCACATCTGTTAGAAAAATAGGATCGTGGAGCAATAAAATAAAACAAATGCAGAAATAAAACACAGAAAATACATAATGAAATAGAGACACGGATATGCGTGGTTCACCCAGTGTGGGATACGTCCACCAAATAAATTTCTAGGTCCTTCCTTTTTATTATCCATCAAAATGAAGGGATACAACCTACAACACACCCGGTGTAACTTCCTCTTCTTTCTCTCACAATCTCCTCTCTCAGAATACAATAATCACTATCATACACAGCTGCAATACAATTTCATCCTAAAAGAGGGTTTCCTTCTAGAGTAAAAAAGCCTAACATAACTTCTACCTTCAAATATGTGACCTTATAATGAACGGTCCAGATTGACTACAAAATTACAATATTTTACAAGGAGATTGAATGGGGTCCAAGCACAGCTGAAACAAATCTTTGAATCAGGAAGATAATCAGGTTCCACAACCGACAATCTCCCACTTGGAGACTGATGACACCAACTCCACTGTTGTTGTACATGCTAGACTATACTCCACCTTGGACCTGAAATTTTTCTCATCTTCACCTTCATTCTTAAAGACCAAATGAAACTGAGCACGAACTTAGTTTCTCCCTGGTTACTCCCTCTGTTAACATGTCTACATGATTCTGGCTAGTATGTATCTTTTCCAACTTCAAATGTCCATCTTCCAAGACAGATCGTATGAAATGGTACCTGAGTTGTATATGCTTAGTCTTTGAATGGAAGGATGATCTCTTTGCAAGATGAATGACACTCTCACTGTCACAGTACAACCTTCTATTCTCCTTCTTCTTTCCCAATTCATCCATAAACCTCTGTAACTAAATCATTTCTTTACTAGCCTATGTAGAAGCAACATACTCTGCTTCTATTTTTGAAAGTGAAATAACCTTTTGTAGTTTTTAAATCCAACTTACTATTGTTCCACCTACAATAAAAACATACCCTATGGTGCTCCTCATGCTATTTTTATCACCTTCCATATCTGAATCAACATATCCCTGTAGAACAATGTATGAACCTCCAAAACATAATGCATGAGTATAAATACCTCTCAAATACCTGAGAATCCACATTACTGTCTCCCAATGTTCTTTACCT
>ML871776.1:5668-20239 GCA_009831015.1 Picea engelmannii
TTTTTGCGGGAATTTAATTAATTCACTAATAACTTAAAAAAAAACCTATCAGACTTAGCCGCAATTTCCAAATAACTCAGACACTATGTTCTAGTATGAGCTTATATACATTTTGACACTAGACATTGGATTTTCCGTACCAAGACCTGCTTGTCAACACATACTTCGTCTTTGGAGCAAGTCATTTGAGTGAAAAAAACTTAGAAATTATTTAATTGCTCACTAAGGCAAGCAAAAAGAATAATTAACAAGTAGAAAAAAAACACTCCGAAGTATGTGCCCACTCCTAGATCGAGGGTGGCCAATGGCCTTTTACAATATCTCATACTTAGGACATTTATTACAATGGTGGAAATGCGGGAAAAAGGGGCCCTTTTAAGGCCAGCTGAATCCATGAAATCTGCATGTATGAGCACTGATTGCTCATTCTTTGACGGCTCTTCAGGAAATCCATCTTGTGCAAACTGGTGGATAACACGATGAACTGCCCCTGTCTACTGTGCTATCGGGTCCTCCTATATGTGATTGCACATCATCCCCAACTGCTTGCTCCCTCTAAACCATATGGTATACGGTGTGAGCAGCTGTATCCTCCTGTGCACTCGCCCTGCTACTATCATCTGCGCCTGGATCCCATATAGGTGTGTCCAAACACGTGCTATGGTCATCTTGACCAATAAAGGGTACATCCTCATCACTGCAGGATGGTCCTGGAAGTAAGTGTCCCATACAACTGTCAATCTCCACAGCCTGATCAAACAGTGGAGCCTCCAAAAGAAATGATCCCCTCTCCTCATGTTGATGTGTGTGTAAGGGCAACTGTATGCACGTCATGTATCTCCTCCTGGATCTGTGGATCCATATGTCCGTGGTGTGCATCCCTCACATACGACTCCTCTATCATATCTGAAATGCCACTGATATCCTCATGTGTCGTGGCTATCATGGGTGTCTGGAAAGATGACAGAGGTGTCACGGTCATCATAGGGAGCTTGTCATCTCTAGGTGCTAACATGTGTGAATCCTCACTAGTGTCACCACTCTGCGGAAGTGTAAGGTCATCAACACTGGGTGATATGGGTGCTGAAGAATAGGTGCTATCATCATGTCCATCCAATTCGTAAGGGTCACTATCCTCCTCAAGTGTGTAAGAATCCCTAGCCTCTGTGCAAGAGTCACTAGCATCATCAAACTGCTCCAAATAAGCATCTATCGCTCCATCCTCACACACCTCATCATCACTCTCATAGAGCACCTCAATGATGTGTTTCTGACCTCTACCCATACATCTATGATCTGGTTCCCAAGGCACTTTTCAACTATAACAAAGTTGCATGCTTCTAATGGGTAGGGGGTTACTCTGTTCTTCCCTCCATCTAGCTGCTATTGCTCTGTTTTCCTCTGTTATGTTGACCCAATGTGTAACCTCATCTTTGCTCCACCTAGGATTTTTTATAGATACAAACTGTTGGAATGTTAATTGAGCCCTAGTTTCCTCCCTAAGGGCGTAATATTCCCTCTCACAGATTACAATCTCTCTAGCAAAGTATAACATATCCATTTCTCCTTATGGAAGACCCCTTAGGCTGGCAGGAGTCTAAGCTCTGATACCACTGTAATGTTACCAAGCCAATATGCCAAGAATATCACGTTTTGCATGAATTTTAAACTATTTCTGGTTGTGGCATTTCATCAAACAATTTGCTTATTATTTCTGGTTAAGTCAAAACCCTCAAAACCCCCAAGGCATGGGATCACTAGCTAGAAGCCAGATATCAAAACTGATAATCAACATGAATGAGAGAATAGAGGCCCTTGCCTCTCTTTTATCCTTCCTGCTCACCTTGTCTCTCCAAAGTGACTTTACTTTATTTAATTAATTAATTAACCATTTTACCTCTGAAAAGTACCTTATCTCTCCTTGTGGCTTCCCTGGCCACTGAAAGTCACTTCTCATCATTCTATCCTATAGTGCTATTCCTCCCGATTCCAATGAGCTATCACACTAAGAGGTTCCTCCAAGTATTATGCCCAATATGACCTCCTTAGTGCATTTAATTAACCTATAGCCCAAAATAACTCAAAATCATGGAAATCGTTGGAATGTAACGAAACCAAAGCCAAGCTATGCGGAATGGTTCATAATGATGAGATAAGATGAGCAATGCAAGATGGACCCCAAAATACCTCTCAATAGCTCCTCTACTCGCTATAATCTCCATCTGGCTACTCTGGTCATCATAACACTCTGTAATACCCTGATGTCCCAAAGTGGGGACATTACAATATAACTCCTCTAAATCATCTGAGCTCACTGGTAACATCAAATTACCCCTCTGATTAGGCTGTCACAAACCCAGAAAGTCATCCCCACTTGCAGAGCAAGAGAACCCAAAAATGAGACCATTACATTTCTGTTATCATGAACTTGTTATATGCTGAAGTGAATCATCTCTTTGTTCAAGTTTTATTACAACAAGTTCTTTTTCTTTGATAACTAGTGTTTCGGGGCATTTACTTTACTCTTTTGACTTGATAGCTATCATTGATTGTTTTAGAAACACCCTTCACACACACATCGAGTTTGCCTTGTTTAAACCACCTTGAGATCGCCTTGAACCTTGATGTAGTTGGTGTTACAATTAAGTAACTAAGATAAGGGGCCATAGACTTGTTTTAACTTGCTACATGATCCTTTGAGGTTACTAGGGAAGCCTCCCTTGTGTTGGATTTCATTCCTCCACTAAAATGAGGGAACTAACTGCTTAGGTGATAGTGGCCATTATTTCCATATGTTACATTTATAAAGCATCTTGTGAAGGCCTTGCACAAGTGCTAGATTGGGTGATAGCATACCCTTTTATCATATTCTATCTCTTACCTATTTTATTTGGCATTTGGAGTAGCCTAGAGCACTCCTATAGACTATTATCACTGATTGTACTGTACTTCACAGCATCGATGAAAAATCAACAAAATTTTGAAAAATTGTGCTTCCAAACCCTAAACAAAAAATCACCTCAAAAAAGTAGCAAAAACCATGATTTTTCCTCAAAAATCACCAACGTTGTTAAGAACAAAAAATCACAACATTGCGATTTTTTCAAAAAAGTTGCCAAAAATCTCGAAGGCTGTGATAAAAGGCCAATATAAGCCCACAAATTGTTTTTTTTGGGTGATTTTTCATAACTTTATTTTTGTTGGATGCCATAACTGGCGATATTAAATTCTTAAAGTAAAAGTTGGCATTCTCTTTTATCTTTCCTTTTCTATCATTTTATTTAAATTTTTAACATTACCATTAATAATTTCAGGATGTTTGAGAGTGCTTCCAACCTCATCAACTTCATATGAAGAAAGTAAAATTTTATATCCCATTCAAATTCAGTAGATTTAATGGAATAATGAATAGGAGATCTATTCGTCTTAGGTATCTCATGGGTTTATTTTGGTCATCTTTGCCCAAAGAAGTATCCTTCCCGAGCTTGCCAAGGGAATCTGTGCATGGATCCCTAGTCAGAAGGGTTTTCTTTGAAGTGCGTGTAATCTTGCCCTTCTCTGTCCGTTTCTATTTTCAGGATTTCAGCGTTACAGGATCGGTGGGATTTCAACATTTCAAGATTGGATTCTATCATGTATGAGGGTATGGGATTGACATTTAATCAAGAGCTCCAAGCCCTCGATGTCCCATTGACCTACTTTCTGGTCATTTATTGGACATTAATATAATTATCTCAAGTTATCTACCTCTCTATATACATATTATTACTGTGTATGTGCCAGGTGGGTTTACATGGTCTCTGTTGATGCTTTTTAATGGGTCCAAATGTTGCCACATGTCCCATGCACATTAGCCCCATCTTCCTTAGGCAATTAATGGGGTTGGTTTACTCTTTAAAGTTAAAGCCAACTAATAAAGCTGGATTGTTCTGCAAACCACATATCTAGGGTGACTCCCTTCGCATGCTAGTTGTTCCAGAAGGCTTCTTTGCAAGCTAACTAACAAATGTAGTTCTTGCTGTTGCCGTCCTTATACACACTTGCAAACGTGAGCCAAGTCCTGCTCACTTAGTGTGTCCTTGGAGGTACAATGCCTAGGTTCAAAGCCCACTCTGTCACTTTGGCTTGAACCTCTTTCGTCTAGGCTCACTCCTAGGGAAGCCAAGGGGGGTAGACCCTAGTTTCTAGATAAGATTTAGAGTTTAAGTTCTAGGAGTTGATTTTAATTTGTTAAGGTTTGGGGGGAGTCTAACCTATGATGCTAAGGCAACAATGCAAGATGCATGAGTTTGGTACGTCAAGCAAGCCTTTCCCTAGGTCAACTAAGACTAGTGCCTAAGGTTGGGCAAGGGGGTCAACTAGATGTAAGGGTGTTTCGTTAACAATAAGATTACAAAGATTAGACACTTATGAATAAAGAATGCTAGTCATACAATATTACAATAAAGAATGCTAATTACACAAAGATACAATACAAGAAGCTAACAACGTTTTGTTTGAATGTGCAGGATATAAAGGAGATCAAAGCATTATCATCATCGACACACCAACATTCACACTTCACAAGGATACTTAGAAGATTTAGAAATTAAAGCTTAAGTGTCCTATAATGATTAAAATACTCAACACCTTTAGTTATTTAACCCACAAAGTTTTATTAGATGAAAAATTGAATTACAGGTATTAAGCCCAAGGTTTAATTTACTTAGTGAGTTAAAGGTTCTTAGGATTGCAAGATTTTAATTACCCTTATTAGGTGTTTCACCGAAAACCTCCTCCCCCGGTTGCCAAATGGTTGTTGGATGCTCAAGAAGTGAGGCAACGAGGCCTACCCTAGCTTCACAGGTCAACCCTAAGAATTGAGTTTTTACGGAAAGGACGCCGCGTGCCGTGAGACCGTCCTCGGTCTAGCACCTTCCGTTGCCCTCCTCAATCCCCGTTTTAGATGGTGAAGATGGTGGTTTAAGGTACCCTATTAAGTCTATTAAGTACATATATCAATTGGTTAGACTTTTAGGTGTATTAGAGAGTGTTTTGGTGACTTTATTTGCCTTAAAATGGTGATTTAATGCCAAAACCGAAACTTTTATGAGCTTGAAAAGTGTGTTATTGAAAGCATGTAAATGGAGCAATTAACACATGCAAAGCAAGAGAGAGCAAGCTGAATAACGATTTAGTTCACCATGATTAAACCATTAACATGAAAGTTTGTTATGAAAGAATACTAATGCACAAGGGCAAGAACAACTTGCCAAAGAATGAAAGAAGACTTCAAGCTTATTACCACTTATCTTGTGTTGTTAAAGTATTAAGAGAAAAGTATTAAGTGTGAAAGAGAAGCTTGAAAAATTAGATGTATGCCTACATTATCAACTTATCCAACAATCATTAACTTGAGTGTGATGGCAAATGGCCTTAAAGATAAGAAAGCATGAAAAGGAAAACCATTTGCTAAACCATTAGAGCATTAACCATTAGGTGTGTTGGATTAGAGCATATACACAAGATAGATCTTAAGGTAGCTTATAACATGCAAATAGATTTAAGTAAGTTGATTATGCCCCAAGGGCTTAAGCTAAGGATTAATATGTGTAGAGATCTAGATCTAGAATATTTTAACCCATTAAAGCACAAGGAAAGATCAATAACACATTACTTATCCTAGCCTTACGATTTTGGGGGTTTCTCTCCCTAGGTGTAGGCAATTATTAAGATTAGATATTGCTTGAAAGAGATATAGAAAGCAAGACAAACCAACTCAATGGCACAAGGTGGAGGCAAGCCTACCTTTGTTGTGCCAATGAGGTTGTGAGGAAAGTAAGCAAGCCAAACAAACTATTAAGAAAAGGCTCACTAACCCCATGTCCCAGCTTGAGGAAGTGCTTTGGAAATGAAAAACTTGAAATTTGCACTAACCCTAAGCTACCCTAAGCTCACACATGGGAGGTAGGCTGTACCAATTCTTCTCCCAAGCTATGAGCAAGCAAAAACCTACTAAAAAGTGAAGAAATAATGAAAAATGAGCTAGAAAATTGAAATGAGAGGTTGAGATTTGTTACCCACTTGAAGAGAAGGGTATTGGAGTGTTGTGTGGCTATTCTAGGGCAACTTAAGCCCCTCAACCATTGAAAACCTGCAAAAACCAGCAAGCTATGCTTGCTGGAAAAGCTACACACAACCAACAATGTGAAGAAAAATTTCTGTTTTTAGGGCAAAAATTTTTCTCCTTAAAAACTTATGATAAAATATGATTAAAGTGACCAATCCACTATGTTAGGCTAGCTGAAATATAACATGGAATGAACAGCAATGAAAGAATGAGTAAAGAAGGAGAAAGAGGGAGTTTATATGTGCTTTAAGGGAGGACTCTTCCTTGAGGCATTCCCAGTAAAACCCTTGAAGCCAAACCTGCAAAACCTGGCACAATAATATGCATACAAGAAGATAATATGGCTGAATATGCTAATGAAATGAAATACTTGCACCCATTAAGCAAACCCACATATATAGATTAACAAGAATACTCRTTGCTAGATCTACCCAGGTAAAACACTTTACCTAAGAATCTCTTCTATGCAAATACCATGCCAAAAATTAACAATATTACTTCATGTGTAGCAAGAACAAGAATACTTGTTGCTCTTCCAATGAKCCTCCAAAGTTTCTCTTTTATTACTCAAAAATGGATCTTGGAGAAATACTTGCTCCAAAACCCTAAGAGCCAAAGAATGGATGAAAGATGGACAAGAAAGAGAGAGAGAGAGATGARAATCAAGTAGCATAACAATAGCTCAAGATATGGTGAGGAGGGAGTGAGAAAATAGATCTATTTATACTTGGAGAGGCAAACCTACCTCTCTTGGATCAATGCCAAGTGTCCACCACCAAGCACAAGGTGAGATCCCAAGAAGGGGGCTGCACCATCTAGGGTTTGATCACATGGATCAAGGAGGTGGATGAGTGAGGGAGTGTTTGGATCAAGCAAAAGGGTAGGTGGGAGGCTAGGAGAAGCATGCGACATGAGAGGAGGGGCCCCAACTTAATAAAATAATTATTCTAGAAATTTCCAAGTGAAGGGGGGCGTAACTTCTCAAGGAGGGCGCACCACTTGGGGTTTGGGTGAGGAATGGAATGTAATAAATGCAAGGAGGGGAGTGGAGATGAGCTAGAGGGTGATGTGGAGGGTGAGGGAAGGCAAACCACATGGGAGAGGGGTCCACCACCCCACAAAACCCAAGTTACAACGTTGTGCCAACAAGGGGGGCGTAACTTCCCCTAGGGGGCGTGAGGGTTTGAGTGATGTGAGGGGGTGAGGGTAATTAAAAGGTTAAATCAAGTTGGGTGGGTTAGGAAATGGTTAGACAACCTCTCTCAATCTTTTTCCGCCTTTACATCATCCTTTTAACTCATTATTACAAAATTTACATTTTTGCTATGTCATGAGCTAGCCATTAAAATTGTTGTTTTTGACTGATTGACACTCCGGATGGACAAACCCAAAGCCAAAGTTGTCCGACTGAGCTGAAACTTGGTCCAAGGATGTAGGGGGTCTCATTCCATTTCTTTTGAGCACAAATACCCCTATCAAAAGTCCCAGGACCTAGTTTTTACAATTTTTGCCCAAAAATAATTAATTAATTAAATAATTAAACCTCCAGACTTAGGAAAATTTAATTAAAAATTAATTAATTAAAAAATACTAATCTAGACTAAAGGGAATTCCGCAAAACTTTCTAAGATGTCATACATGGTCATTTACATCATCCCTAAACAATAGTTATCAGAGGATAAGCCCATTAGAACGCCCTTCACCACTTTGGAGGAATTATTGCAAGTGTGAAGGAAAAACTCAAGGGAAATCAATAAGGCTGAAAAGCCCAATTGATAACCTAAGGATAAAAAACCCTCAGTGAAAGGAACTCTCCCAATGAACCAATCCAAAGATAACTGACCTAACTATGACCAATGCAGACCTATTACATTATTGACCCACACAGGGGTGCGGAAATTCCATTACAAAAAGAAGTGTTGGGGCCAAAATGCCCTGTAGAACCAAATGATCTTCGACAAATGAGCATCTGATGATGCATCTCTTCATGGCACATGGAGTTGACCCCCTAGTTGGATAGGTGGTCAACACTTGCAATAGTCACAAGTAGTTATAATAATAATTTTAATTATTGTTTCATTTCTTTTACTTCGTTCTGCCTCTGTTTAAGGTCAAGTTACCCCTTTCCTAGCCTATAACTTGTAAAGGCATAGCTGCAATGGATTATTTTTTAGAATCTATGAGAAATAAACTATACCTGGGGAAAATTTAAGTTCCTTTGCCTATGGTTCTGCCTCTCCAGTGCTATTTGTGGAATTTGTGATTTTCCATTATTTTTAAACTGTATTATTGTAAACATATAACATGTCTGATTCAAATGTTGCATTGTCAGGGAGGCCGTTGTGGTATTTATGGCATTAACTGTCCCGAATGGATTATCAGCATGGAGGTATGAATTTAGTATGACATAAGGATACTGTGGAGTAAAGTGAAAATTTTACTGCTATCTCAAAAATATCCTTTTCACAGGCCCTGTAATTCAAGCATTGATTAGAACTTGCTTGCATTTTTTTTTCCATGTGAGGCACTCTCTCGCTACCTGTTAAATCTCTATCTCATCAAAATTGCAAACCAAGTTTTTGAAGCTATTTTGGCCATGCACATTATATTTTACAAGTCAAGTTTCTTTATTTTGGTCCATTTTGAAGAGAAATTTCTGTTTTTTAATTGGTAGCTTTACCTGAAAAAATAAACAATGTGTTCCAGTATCTGATGTGTGATTTAGCAAAATTCCATTGCATTCCAGATGATGCATGATCTGATGATTCTGTGGTTCTTTTACAGGCTTGCAACAGCCATGGGATTTATTGTGTTCCCCTCTATGACACTCTTGGTAAGAATTTCAAGTTTATATATACAAACAATGCTTATAGTTCAATAAGAAAGATTACATTTCTTTTTGTGCCTTCCTATGTTTGTATTCCTGCAAGTTGTGACTACAAAGTGTGAATAAATGCATAGAGGCCCGAGGGTTGATGCTATGAAAATACATTCTGGCAAAACTTGTGTGATTAGTTCCTTTGCTCGGGAAGGTTGCTTATGCACATTGTCAGAAGTTTATGTCAATGGTTACATAGAAGTATTCAAGATTGAAATGTTGTCTAAACATCTTTTTATTTATTTTGTGACTGGCTTCCTCTAATCACGATGTGGCTATCATGCCTTACCCCATCTGGGAGAGATTGCAAGCTGCAACCAGCAGCATTCAAATTGGATTCTTTGGCTAAGAGGCCATGAGTGAGGAGTATCTATTCTGCCAAATATGCCCAGTACTTGCACTTGGCCCCAACCACTGTTGTCTGCACTGACACATCCATAAGCATGAGCACAAGCACAGACACAAGCATCTCATTGATGAGACTTGAACCGTGGTGGAGCCAATATCAGCACCCTATTAAAATGTCTTTGAGGCTCTTCATTATCCATGATCTCTAGTCAAATGGAATTTGGGCATTCTATATGAAACATTTTAATAGGCAAGAAAAGGTAATTTACAAGATTTGAGCCAGCTTCTAAAACCCTAGTTGCCATTTTATCTCTATACCTTTTGCAAATGTCTATGGATATTTTAGGTTTTCAAGCTTTTATGTATCTCCCTCTCCTGCCCAAAATACTTTTTGTTTTTGAGAAAAAACTGTGTTACTAAAATATACAAAAAACAATCAGGAATGTACAAAATGAATGGTATTCTAACTTATTGCAGTCAAAGATGCAACAAGGTCAGAATAGGCTTCAGCATAAACATTTTTGGCGTCCTTGAATAACAGAAAACGTCTGGCCCTGGTTTGAAAATTTACCTCTTCAAGTGCTGACAATTCCATCAAAAACAAACTTACAACACAACCTCCAAAGGGGAGTACAAATCCAAAGAGAAAACACAATCCCAGAGGCCAAAGAAGTGACTTATAACCATGGGTTAGCTATCTTCATGGATGGCTGCATGACAATGACTCGTTCCTTGAAGAAGGGTGGTGTTCTGCAGCTGAATGAACTTCCAACATTGCTCGGCAAAAGGATACTGCGAGAAATAATGTCTTGCTATGTTTGTCTTTCCACAGCGAGGGTGTAATGTCCCCAACTAGGCTAGGAGGGGAAAGTTATGTTTCAGTCCCAAATTTGTTATTTCTTCTTATGTGAAGGGGTTATCAAAATAGCTTGCTCATGAGGAATATTGTCAAACATGTAGCATACACCCATTACACAGAAAAATAGAGCAGATAACATGGCATCTTTATTATGGGTGGAAAACTCACAAAAACAGTACAATGACACTGAATGGCTGTAATAACAGCTGCAGAACACAAATTTAATGGCTTCCAGGAAGCTACACAATCTACTACAGAACAACACAATAAGAAACCTGAAATGATGCCGCTCGATGATGCCCAAGGCTCTCCAAGCCCGATCCTGCTCTAGAAGTAACTCGATCTTAGCTACAGAAACTTGACCCGACTATAGAAACTTGGCCCGGCTACAGAAACTCAGCGCAACTACAGAACTCAGCCTGACTACAAAAACTCGCCCCGCCTACAAAACTAGGCCCAGTTGCGGAATGTCAGCTCGGCTACAGAAACTCGGCCCGGCTACAAAACTCGGCCCAGCTACAAAACTCGGCCCGACTACAGAAACTCAGATGAAGACCCTAAATGGATCCTCCTCCTTGTTTAGCTAGGGTGGATATTGCACCACCGAAACTAAACCTACAATGGAAGGGTTTTTCCCAAAACCCCAACGAAAATGTTGGCTACAAGAGCACACAATAAGAAATCAAGTCATAATAATGAGAAGTGAGGGGTTACTCTTCTTTTATACTTTTCCAACCCCTTCTAGAATTTTCCCCTTTTTGACTAAATCAAATATAGCCCTTATTTTCCCTCCAATTCTCACTTATGATTAGAAGTCACTTTAATAATAATTAAGCAACTTATTAATCTAAAGTTACTTTATTTTCCCTAATGTCACTTTAATAATATAATACCTCGGAACTAAGTGACATTAAATGACCCCCCTTTTACTCTTTTTTCTCCACTGACAAGCCACAGGAGTCCCTTTTACTACAAAACAATGCCTCACTTCCCAAAGATTGCTTGTCCTCAAGCAATGACATCATGACCTGACACTCCATCGACTGATCCAAACTGAGACTGAAAATGATACTAGGATCCCAAATCACCCTGTAAGATGTGAGTCATCCTCTGCTCAGGGCGTGGCCTGGTAATGTATTGACATAAGAGGTCTCCTGAAAAAATCCAGCAAGCAAGGCCACTCGGTGCTGTAATAACTTGTTCAACTCATCAATGTACTGCTCTGCTAAGGAACCAACCTCATGAGAGAAAAATTGGCTCTTGCATCAGTGTCAACTACTGCATTGTCTCCTACTGAAATCCCAGGGTCCCAAGCTATCCTCATAAAGGAACCACCACAATGATGCTGTGCTACTCTGATCATAGTCGTCTGACCATCGTGCTCACTTTGCATCCACTAGTTGTAATGCCTCAAAGGATCGCAACCACTATCGAGTATCATGCCCATCCAATGTATCACCACTCTAAGATCATATATCATAGAGAAGTCCATGTGGTCACCAACTGATGGGGTATCCATTAGACCTAGTCTCCAAGTATCAAAGGGAAAAGCCTCAATACTCTAGTACCTCTTGTCTACTTCAATCATCCAAGTATCATTCGAGCAATCTCCCAACATATCGTCCGCAAAGTCCATCTGTGCAAACACAAGAACCTTGTAGATTGTAAAGTCATTAGGATCCCAAACTAGCCTGTATAATGTGGAGTGTATAGCACTGGTCTGTAAGGTGCTAATACAAGAATCCACCTGAAGACTACTGATAAGCCAAACAATCATAAGCTGCGTAAACTCAGTCAACTCCTTGGAAGACCACTCCTCCAAGCAACCACTCCTAAGCCTCCCAAAAGTAAACTCTAGAAAGTCAAAGATGATGCTCTCCTCTCTAATAGTAGTTGAACTGTCAAACAATGCGATCTCAGGGTCCCAAACTAATCCTAAAAAGATACCACCATGTTGACGCTGCACCACTCTGATCATCAATGTCGGACCTGTTATCCCCATTTTGTGGATAACTAAGGAGATGATGTCTCGAGACCCTCAGGTTGTAGATATGGAGTGTTGAGAGACTACATGACCAACAATACCCTTTGCACAGATGGAAAACCCACTCACCACCACAGATGGTCACAGGTTTACAGATGGCATCCACCACATCAGTGGGCTTCCGGAAGGCAGTGGGCCTTGCTCCATGAGGTACAAGTGAGTATTATGGTGAGCATCATTTCAATATCTAAGCCACTTGATTATGTTGTATCTTAGATTGCTCTAGATTTCATGATATGTGCTTGGACATTATGCCTTTTTCCCTGCTTCACCTTGGTGATTGACATTGTGCCCTAATAAGTGGTCTTCGTTGGGAATGGGTTTGCTGCTGACAAATCCCTTAATGAGCCATCATACTTTTCTCGACCATACTTACCATTTTCCATCATTATTCCCCTCCATTTCCTTATCTCTTGGGATTTTAGGGTGTATTGAACCAAGAAGGGGTTGTCCCTCATTCTATGGGAAGAAGGAGCTAAAGGCCCAGAGGGCTTGGTGTTGGGTAAAAGATAAAAGCCTTATATAAACCTTTCATATGCTTCGCCCAAGAATCACCCAAGAAAGCAATGAAACACTTATCTTTGAATAAAATGGGACCCACAATATAATAAAGAAATGCTTGAAAGGTAGGTTGAAGGATAGGAGGTCTCATCACGAGTCGATCTATCACGTCCATGCATATCTAGTGGTATGACATTGTCATTATCTGATCACCAAACCAGGGCATTGACTCTTAGTTGCATGGCTGAGCGAAAGGGGGTCTCATCATGAGCCAACCTTCTCATTTCCATTAGGTATTTGTGGGTGACATTGTCACCACGCCGAGGCAGTGACCTTCAATCTCTCCTTATGCTACCATGAAAGAAAATATAAAGAAAGAAAGATAAAAGGCAATTGATGGGCTTGGAAAAAGTGGATTGCGGACGAAGGTACCACACACCCTCTACAAAGGCACCCATGAATGAGACACCACGACCCCTTGTATGTCATGAGCCCTACGCCCATTGAGTCCTAACCACTACCACCTCATCCACTTTACATGGCTTAGAGCGAGATATCTTGGAAGTTCTCCTTGACCTAGGGCAAGACCTACCAAATAGGACAACTTGTCAACCCTCCCATACTTAAGCTTGACAAGTCGCATAATGTCTTTGAGCTGTTAATTGTTTGATATAGTGATCTTTGATGCACATGATTAGATGGTTTATTTATTGATTGGATTAACTTATCATGATGTTATGAATTGAGATCCTTGGAGGGCGTGTTCATTTGTCTTTGCAGGACCTAGCTGGTGGACAGTTTTGGGAGAACAAGCCTACCTTGGGCTTCCATGGGGTTACAAGCCCACAGGTCGGATGCGAGGGGCTCTCATGTCGGATGAGAGATATCAAACTTGGAAGGCCTCAAAGATGACTTGGACAACATAGCCTAGCCCCCACATGCCAAACATTTTGCCTAGGAGAGGAAAAACATCACTTCTAGAGACATGACGTCACCTAGGTGGGTTAGGGCTTGGTGGTGAGGTGCCACTCATTTACACTCCGTTTTGAGGAGAAGAGGGTTTTCACCATGATGAGATCACTTAGATGCTTGACACATGGCCTTTGGAGGCTCATCCATGCTTCTCCAACACCAACGACTTCTTGAAAGTGGCAAAACATCCCCTAAAGGGGTGACGTCCTCCTAAATTAGGGTTTTAATTTGTGCAAAAAGTGAAATTATAAGTGAATTGTTTAATATTATTGTGTTAAGGGGGCAAGATTAGGGTTGTTGACCCCTAATCTTGTGTTTTACTCCTTATTTTGTGGAAAAGCTATGTTAGCTAAATTTTGTATAAATAGAGATCATAAGATCTCATTTTGAAACATAACTCTCCATCTTGTGAGAGACTTGGTCTGAAATTTCGGCCCCCTTAGCTCTTTTATCTCTTGTGCACTTGTGTATGGCTATACTTATGAATGGTTGATGGAAGAACTGATGCGCTAACCTTGGAAGGCTATTTTATTGCTATTGTGGTGGATTATCTTCGCATCTTTCCTTGAATTGGTATGGTTTTTACTTTCTTGCTATCATTTGTTTCAAGTCAAGGTTATTGTACCAAGAACTAGGTGGGAAGTATAAGGGCATACACCCCCACCTTAGTCTTCATCACTTTATGCTTCATCTTATTGCTTAAACAAGGGTTTTCTAAGAGAAGTATAAGGGCATACACCCTCTTAGCCCAAACCCTAGCCTAGAGAAACTTGCCTTGGGAGGTGTTATCCTCGATCTCTAGGGATAACTAGGAGATCATGTCTCGAGGCCCACAGGTCCTAGACATGGAGTACCAAGAG